>PRKT01001947.1:16612-41586 GCA_003671525.1 Saccostrea glomerata | reverse complement strand
TGAAGAGGACAATGACATATATATACAGCCTGTGCTGTAACTAGAGCTATGACCAAAAGACGAAAAATGGAGGTTGTCTATATTCAAGTCTTCCCTAACAAAAAATACTATAGTTAACTATAGTTAACTATAGTAAATCAAAGTGTCAAACTTTTTGTCAAAGTTTTTCAAAGTGTCAAAGTTTTCGCCAAAGTTTTTCAAAGTGTCAAAGTTTTCGCCAAAGTTTTTCAAAGTGTCAAAGTTTTCGCCAAAGTTTTTCAAAGTGTCAAAGTTCTCACCAAAGTTTTCCAAAGTATCAAAGTTTTGGTTAAAGTTTTTTAAAGTGTTAATGTTTTCGATAAACTTTTTTAAAGTGTCAAAGTCTTCAATAAAGTTTTTCGAAGTTTTAAAGTATCCATGTTTTTGATAAAGTTTTTTGAAGTATCAAAGTTTTCGATAAATTTTTTCAAAGTGTCAAGTTTTCGATAAAGTTTTTCAAAGTGTCAAAGTTTTCGCCAAAGTTTTTCAAAGTGTCAAAGTTTACGCCAAAGTTTTTCAAAGTGTCAAAGTTTTCATCAAAGTTTTCGCCAAAGTTTTTCAAAGTGTCAAAGTTTTCGCCAAAGTTTTTCAAAGTGTCAAAGTTTTCGCCAAAGTTTTTCAAAGTGTCAAAGTTTTCGCCAAAGTTTTTCAAAGTGTCAAAGTTTTTGCTAAAGTTTTTCAAAGTGTCAAAGTTTTTGCCAAAGTTTTTCAAAGTGTCAAAGTTTTTGTCAAAGTTTTCAAAGTGTCGAAGTTATAACTATAGTAACTATGGTAAACTATAATTAACTATAGTTAACTATTGTATTTTTTGTCAGGGTTTGACAGTACTGACATTCATTAAAACTCTCTTTTCTAACCTTGATGGCACTCAAACGATTAGGACTGGTGGAGTATGAATCATTACAAAACTTTAGTGAATATGATAATGAGTTAAAGTCACCAGTAAGCTAAAACAAGGACACTGACATCTGCCACAATATTTATTTGGCATTTTCTGAGATTGTCGTTGTTTTATACCGAAGTCCTAATTTTTGATATTTAGAACACAAAACTTTTAATGATCTTTTTAAATGCCTTTAACATGCATTAACCACCATGTTGTTCATCAGATAGTGGTCTAAATTGCTTATCATGAAGAAGAGCATTAGTTTAGTTCCAGACAAACCTGGGGCAGGTCCTTTACTTGTCAATAATACTTGTAATAGGACCAGATCCTCCAAAACATCAGAGGGGTACCATCAGGTGCCATGGAGGAGTGAGCATCTCCTGCCGACCTGTTATTCATGTCATGTTTTATATGGCAGGTAAACCTAGTCACAAAATACAGCCTGCTCCTCTCCAACCTATTGCAGCTTTTGAAAAACCGTTTACTCAGCACATTTAAGGTAACAAGAGGGGAGCGGAGCGTTATTTGTTCGGGCAAGCTTAACTATGACATCATAGATAACCAACACTTTTTTAAAAATACAACAACGCGAGATAAAAACAGAGAGAACATCATGAAAATTTTATAGTGGTAAACTTGAACCTTGAGTCATGAATCTTGCATTCCTTATATGACCAAAATGTTCCAATACCTCATGTATAGAGTTTACAAATTCTAGATTTTTTTAGTTATGATTATGTATAAATACCCTGTCAATTCTATGAAGACTGGCATACCGAGTAGTAATAGACTTGGATAAGATAACCTCATTGGGACATTGTGTGCAGTAATGAACACTCTATTGTATGCATGTTTAGATTCTCGATCGCTGTAAGTTAGTACTTTTTTATCTATATATATAACTGTAAATGATTTATTGTCAAGGTTAAACTGTGTGATTGATTTTGCTGGCATTAAGGGTATTCTGACCAATAACAACACAACATTCTTGAGTTATACCATAGTTAAGGAGATTCGTTCCTGACGTTTGGAACAGATTTTTGTATTGGACGTATATTCTTTTAATTCTGCATCATATTTTTATCACAAATTCTATCACATTCTGACAAATATTGCAATCACATAGTGACAGGGCACAAAATCCCGATTTTAGCTTTAGATTAATTTGTTTTAGTTTATATTATCAAGTGAATAATTACAGCATGGATACCATTTTTATATGGTATTATATTATATATTTACGCAATATATTATCAAGTGAATAATTACAGCATGGATACCATTTTTAATTTAGTTTCTGAAATATTGAGATAACAAATAGTACCAATGCTCAAAAGTCCATTAAAACAATGCAAATCAGGAGCAATGAAACTCTTACCTCTAAAACAGTCACCTACCTCTTCTTGGACACGTATAATACCACTTATAATAATTCTCCATGTACCCGTCTCTCAAAAAACAGGAGCTATCAACGGGAAAAAAATAACGTACAAATACCGTATATCGAGTTTTTTCTCGATGATCTAATTTTCGCATTTTCAAAATGTAAAGTAAAATTATGTCAGCTATAATGTGACATAAAAACATTACCATTTTAAACAAAACAATCTTTGATCGTAAAAAATAACTTACGCAATAATCTGAATTATCTGTTTTTCACTTAATTTCTCGCACGCAAAAAAAACTGGATATACGGTATACAGGAAAAAATAAAACTGAAAAGATACAAAAGATTGTTTTATAATGTGAAAATTAAGGATAACTTTTCCGATGTTCTAAATGACTTACCAAATAAAATCTCATTTTGTTCAAATCTTAAAATAAGCAAGTCAGTTCTTTCTGTCATAAACTCGAGTCTGATGCTAACTCTGGTTTTTCTAGGGATCCAAAGTAATACTGCAATTTGAAGTGTCACAAGCGTTATAAACTACATCTTTTTCTCTTCCGCTTTTTCAAACATCCAATGAAAATTCAACTCAACTAAGTATACTAAGCATGAAAAAAATCGTGTTCTAAAACAATTGAATAGTTTTGTCATACACTCTTTTAGGTTGATATGAATCATTCGATTAAAATGCATTTTCTCTTAAGATATTGATAATTTGACAGCCATTCTATAAAAATCCCAGACAAAAAAAAAACCAACATATTTTGCAAAATACAAAAAAATATGATGGTTAAACATTTTCTTTGTCGGTTTCTGCTCCACATCCTTCAGGTCAAAAGAATTATAAAAAGCTTGGGCTCTCAATTGAATTGAAAATGCTAAAAAAAAAATCACAAAAAAGAGATTGTGCGACTGAAAAGAGGTGTAGCACAGTCTACACCCACAGAACGTTTTAATTTTGCACAAGGTACGACATTATCTGACCCATGAACGAGGTACCAACAGCATGGTGAAACAAGTGGTCGCTAGAATATATAGCAGACCAGGTGTTACATCAGCAGGACAGACTAGCTATAGTACTTTTGGTGTGTGTAATTTTTATCATTATTTTATTATGACGTCATTTTCAATAATACATTTCCCTGAAGTGTCCCCTGATTTTTTTTTTCTTTTCTTTTCAATTATTTATTCAATAACATACAATATAACAGTGAGGTAAAATTTCCGCAGAAGCCCTCTGATAATACATCACCAGGGGTGCCAGGAGCTCCCTGGATCGATATAGTATTGTGTAATATATCTCCAAAATTTGAACAGAATTTTTCAAATTATGCTAATATATAATTATTGACGCTTCATTTCCATACATATACATAAATATCTCAAAGCAAAATAGCACCATTTTTATATATTATAACAAAGTATGCATTTAACACCAATAGAAATATGACCCTTGTTGCAGTGGAGATTGTGTGGAAAAAAAGAAAGAAGTCTGTATCCATCTCACTGTAACTAGTATTTAGGGCCAGGTCACCCTCAAATACGGGTCTTTTTGTGTTTTACAGCTTATAAACAAGATCAATATGTGGAGTTTTGTGATAATAAAATTAGATTATAATAACTCATCAGAATGAATGAATTTTACAAAGACATGAATATTTTTTCCTCACATACATAGTTTGAATCTGGCATTACATTTTCATTTGATGATCTATTAATTTATTCATTTTGAACATATTTTAAGCATAATGTTTCCAGGTACATGAAAATTAACATAGCAAAAAAATAGTGTGCCGTATAGTGGACTTAAAAGTGTGAATACATGTATATATAGTTTATCACGGCAGCAGATACATGTAATACCGAAAAATAACAAAGTAAAAAAAAAAAACCTAGTGTGCCTTATAGTGAATTAATAAATGTGAATACATGTATATATAGTTTATCACGGCAGCAGATAATGCCAATAACGCTATAACTGCATGGTATTAGAATCACAAGGAATATTTAACAAGACCGGCTAGCTATAGTACCAGTGGTGTGTGTAATTTAAGGTCAAAATATGAAGCCCTTCAGCGGCATACGGTAACGTCTCCATATGAGTGAAAAATTCTCGAGAGGGACGTTAAACAATATACAATCAATCAATATGAACTGTTGAAATTGTGTGGAAGGTGGAGGGGGTGATATACCTTTTAAAAGTTCCATATGTTCAATGGGATTCAGATCTGAGGATTTGGCAGGCTAGAGCATCAAAGAGATGCTTTTTGGTCAACATTTAGACCTTCCTTCGGCGTCTCGCACGTAAGTGTACCTTTCTATGGATGATTCAGACTGTTTGAGATGATACTGGACTGCTATGATCACCAATTTGGTGCCATTTTTATGGAATTAAAAGTGCTGATTAAAGTGTTTCAAAAGTGGTTTAGTACCATGTATAACAATATTTTAAGCTGGATTTGACGCAAAAAATGGCTTCCGACGAATATCTATATCAAGTCCAGTTTTGTTAAAGAAGAAGGTACAGTTTGAATACAAATTAAGCCCGATATTTTTCTAAAATATGAAAGTGATATAAGAAATCAAAATTCATTCTTTCTTAATCATAGGAATTCCACGCAGTTAGAATATAAAAGTCGTTTCTCTCATATGACCCCCTAATTGTGACGTCATTAACTTGTGCATTTTTCCGTATTTTCTTACAAAGTTGCAGAAGACACCAATTTTCAGTACAATTTTCTTCAAGAAAACATACTCTGCCACCGTCGCCCTTAAAAATTTTGAGATTTGTGATTTCTAATAGAAGTTTACATAATATATCCAAAAATTAAAGTGGGCGACGGTGGCAGACACTATTTTCTAAAGGTAAATTCGCACAGAAATAAGTCATTTTGAGGCTTTTCTGCATTAAAATTAGAAATTCACCAAATTAATGACGTCATACTTCCAGAAAGGTCCTCCTTTTTGCCATATTCTTTCATGATTTATCATATTCATCTACTCAACTATTGTTAAACCCAATTTCATAACCCACAATAATGCTCAAAATGTACCTTCTTCTTTAATTTTGTCTAAAGCTTTCAATTTGTGATGATTTGACGATACAAAAAGACGCAAACACTATAGACAATTGTGTTTAAATTGATTTTGCTACTTATTGTTTATTTTTAATAGGAATATCATGGACAAAAAAATACTTAAAAAGTGCATAAAACGTGTCGTAAACATTCCAACGACTCTCCGTACTCCATCAATGGCCATTTTGCCCATGTTTTGTGTTTTTTAGTTACACCAGGTACAAAAATTGATAATCGTTGCACACTGAAGATGATTACGCAAAAAACGTGCCGTGAAGTACAGATTTATTGTTTTTAAGTTTGAACACGGGACATTGGTTTTCATCGGTGATAATTGATTTTCTTTCAATAATTATTGAGAAGACTCACTGGTTATAATAATTTGAAAATATCATACCATTCTATCATTCTATCGTGTATTTAAAAAAATCATTTATTATTGTGAACACTTAGTTTTAAGTTTTGTTAAGTGTTCATCTTATTAATATAGTGTTTGTGTTTACAACACGTTACATAATTTTAAAGGAGAACAATCAGGAAGTTCTTGGTGACAAAATGTTAGATTTATCCGAGGATAATATTCTCCTATTTAGAAATTGCAACTTTTTTCTCTTTTTTGTTTATAAGGAAGACTTACTAAGTATTAATACTTTGCACTGAAAAGGTCCTACGATTATTATTCGAATTTCTCCGACAATACAATATATAGAGAATAATACATACCCTTTTCCATATCACATCCTGTATCAGCCCGAGATATTTATGATATTGATCAAGGGCTGATACAGGATGTGATTTGGAAAAGGGTGTGTATTAACGAGGCCGAGTCTAATTCAAGTGCGCATCACTTTGCGCAGCTTTTTAATTTCATGCAGTCACTTGTGCGACAGTACAAGTTTTTTGAAAATTATTTTGATTTTAATACAAAATTAACATTATCTGTAACTCCTACTGATCTGAAAATGTGATTTTACGACGATAATTGGTAAAACAACGTTCAAATGGCATTAACAACGTCACCATTATAGGATTTTGTAAGCAATGCATGACGCTGAAGAATGACGCATGACTCGTTTGTATGTTCAAGACGTCCATGTATACCATACTAAAACTCATGACAGAACTTCCTAAAAAACATAATGGCAATCTAAAAATTGTTATTTTTACCGAAAAAATTGTATGCACCGATAATTCATCTGTAAAAATATGTATTTATACCGTAATATGGCAATTTTAGAGGTATTGATCTACGAAAATATTAACTTAGTAATTACTACGTAGACCAACCTACATGGTGAACTTTTTTGAAATGTCACAATTTGGTGACTTTTTAAATTAACTTTCAACTACTTGAATGAAAAAGAAATCCCTAGGGCAGAAATACAAAAAATATGGGGAAAATGTGATAATTTGGCACTTTTCCAACAAATTCCCAAAGGGTCCAATAGTAAAAATTAACAACTTTTGAGATGGCCCCCTAAGAAATCGGGGTGGTAAACATTCGATTTTTTAATCCTAAAACAATAAATATAACAGTAAAAATTAATTATCAAAAAATTATCAAAATCCCTAGGGCAGAAAGAATTAGACTCGGCCTCGTTAATATGTTTATTAATATATACTTAGTAATTAAAACAGCATACATTAGGTTGAGAAGAAAATAAGTAAATAATCATGCATGGACTTCTTGAAAACATGTACATGGTCTATTGTCTCATACGATTTGGCTTTGTTTCTACTTCTATTTCAATGCACTTGATCCGTATTTTGAAAATAATCTATAATATGTATTTGTAAATTACGATTAACCTTATTTTCAAAAAGTCAAAATTAAAAAAATATGAACCCACCCAAAATTGTGTATGATCACAAGAACTGTTTTTGTGGTTTAATTTAATAAGGCGTGATATAGAAGTCAAAATAGCAGGGCTGATATGGATTTGCGGGGCCGATATAGGTTATCAGCCCTGCAAATCCATATCAGCTCTGTAGGGCTTACTTATTTATAAGTAACGATTTGGCTTTGTTTCTACTTCTATTTCAATGCACTTGATCCGTATTTTGAAAATAATCTATAATATGTATTTGTAAATTACGATTAACCGTATTTTCAAAAAGTCAAAATTAAAAAAATATGAACCCACCCAAAATTGTGTATGATCACAAGAACTGTTTTTGTGGTTTAATTTAATAAGGCGTGATATAGAAGTCAAAATAGCAGGGCTGATATGGATTTGCGGGGCCGATATAGGTTATCAGCCCTGCAAATCCATATCAGCTCTGTAGGGCTTACTTATTTATTAGTAAGTATTTAATAAATAAGATATACAAAATCGTTGACTCAAGCGCAAATGGCTCGAAACTAAAATTGTTATTAATAACACTCTACCTTACTAAAGCTGTGATTAATTTCAACCATATTTATAGTTTTATAGTTTTCTACGTAAGGTCAAACGCATTATGACCAACAATTATTCCCCCAAACAATTGTCCTCGACGGAGATGAAACAATTACAACATGTGAGGCGTGGACGCAAAAGCAGTTTACACTCTGGCCCGCTCCTAACTTCGCAATTTTCATAGTGGACGGAGCAAAATGACCTAAAATAAAATCCCAGCAAATCCAAGAGTGGGCCCAAAAAGTGGTGCTTTTAGTTTCCTTTCCTAGTATGGTAATTGATAATGTTAGAGTTGAAATTCATAATTTCAAGAGGTGCAGGGCAAGTTCTGACATCATTAGCAGACAAAATGGGATTTGTGGGCTTGCTAACAATCGACAAAATGTGCCCAAAGAAGCACAACAGACGGATGCACAAAAGGTAATCCACTTACAGCTTATGTTCGGACAACTCAGTCATTTCAAGGAACGCAATTGTAAAGAATTCCACATTTGTAAAATCGATATGGCAAGCTATTCTAACATATTTTGGGTTTCAGATAACAGGTGCATATTTCTTGGACTTTGTTAGATTTTACTGAAACGACCCGAAGACTAATTTTATATGTTAACCAGCTTCATTAAAGACAATCTACTCCAACGTGGAGAAGGCATAACTCACATTGGCGATCCTCCTGAGGCTGAGGAGGAATTATGACCATCCCTCGAGAACCTCATTTCATTGAACTGTCTCCGCATACAGCATAAGGGTTAGGGCTGTATCAATATATCGATATATCGATACGTATCGATATTCAAGAAAAATATCGTATCGAAAAATAACTTCCAATATACCGGTACGTATCGAACAGACATTTTTCTTTAAATTCTGTTTAAAAGATAGGAATCTCAATCACCAAAGATTATATTTTACTTTTTTGAATTAAAACATTCAATAATTATTTAATTTCTAAGGAAATAACACAGTTTTTATAATCATTACAAAATACAAAGAAAAAAATTATTTGAACATGTTGATTTCCCTGTCATCAAAAGTTTTAATTGAAGTGTTATTTGTAAAGACAATGAGACAAGAACTTAAAGATGGGTAATAAAACAGTTAATTGTTATGAAATGTATGTATTAAAATGAGTTAGAAGCCTTTTTGTATGGACTTGTTTTAGAATCCAATATATCGCATATCGCTATAAAAATATTGTATCGTATCGAAATTTTTGGCTCAATACACAGCCCTAATAAGGGTCAACATCCCTGGTTAAACAACCGTATGGCACAGAGTTAATATCAAAGATATTAGGCAACCTAATTAAAGAAGATCTCAAGCCTTGGCTAGCCAACTTGACGAATTCCTTTTGAACAATGAAGCAAAATTAAAGTCCTTCACAGCCGGGGACCTTAAAAGCTACAAAACATCATTTTCAACAAGTCAGCACCAAACAGTCGCCACAAATGAAAGCTTATTATATATCAACATGTCATCCATAAAAAAACAAGACAGTGTTACAGAAATTAGTATAATTAGAGCGTTTGTAACTGAGCTCCTGCATATCGAGGACTTAGTAGTCAAAAATTTTGATGTAGACTCTCTAGCAGTAATTACGTTTTTGTCTGCTATGGATATCAGTATTTGCCCTGCACCTCATAAAATTATGATTGTCCAATCTCACGTTATCCATTACCATACTAGGGAAGGAAACCAACTGCACCACTTCTGATGCAAAACATAGCATATGACATGAAGTCCTCAGGCCATCTACCACAGATAACAAATACAGCCAAACAGAGGGTTCAATAACAGTTGAACCCCGTGTAGATCACGATGTGCGCAACACATTTGGTCTAGACAAGAAATTATTGAATTAGTCGCAGGAAAATCCTTATCGTGATTTTTACAGATGAACCGAAACAACTTAAAGGAAAATGAATACTGTATACAGGGTTATTTTCGCCCAGTCTTATTTTCGCCCTTTCACACTTGCAAACAATTTTGCCCCGTTTTAAATTCGCCCAGTCATAGGTTTGTTTAAGAAATTATACTGTATTCTTTGAATTCGCCCCTTTTAAATTAGCCCAAATGAGAGTAGGGCGAAAGGGGCGAAAATGAAACGGGGCCGAAAATTTCCATGTAGACAGTATTTCTTTCAAGTTTTTCCTGCTATACACGCAGCAAACAGCACCAATGACCCTGCACCCAGTTGTTTACCAGCTTCTGAGACTTCACAACACAACATAGTCCTCCACTCGGATGCTGTCAAATTTAATCCTCGCTGATTTTTATGCTCCCGAAATCTTTTCTAATGTTGTTGTTCTGAACCATATGAATCCCTTAAAATTAGATGGAAATTTATAACACTACATGTATGCTTTCTTCACTTTCGTCATACAGAAATTTACATTAATTAACTGGATAACAGCAAGTAAAATCGCGAGACATGGCTTGTCTTCTTTTTTAATTCCACTAAGAATAGCACAGTTTTGTACCTAAATTGCCGAACCAAATAAAATAGTAAAATATGCTTTCACAAAATAGATCAATACTATGTGACATATTACATTTTAATTGCATTGAAAGAAGGGAATCTTCTTTGCAATTGTTCGAATCAGATATATGTTCTTATTCATTTGATTTGAATAGCAATATTTCTTCATAAGTAAAATCCCTATTTATTTATTTTCGGATAAAATAATCGCGTGATATCTAATTGTCTTAAATCCAAAATTGTGGAAATCAGAATGTTAGGTCCACTTAAGTCGAGTATAGGTACGATGTTAAGCCCTTCAACGGTATTTAGTGATGTTAAAGGCTTTTTTCAAGGGAGACGTAAAATAATTAACAATCAATTAATAAATCCAATTTCTCTTGCAGCGTTCAGCTAGGACTTCAATAAATATAAAGAAAAATTAACAAGAATTGATTATAATCATTATTTTATATAAGGACTCAATTATTGGGGTTTTTGAAATTTATAAAATTTCTGACTATATAGTATATAGTCAATGGTCATTTATGTAGAGCGGCAGTAAAAGGATAAAAGAAAGATCTTTTGAGTTCCAGATTCCACCTGAATTTCAGTTGCCCATCAGCTTGGTTTTATTCTTACTTCGGACGAATTCAAAACCGTGCATGATTGATGAATAACAAACATATCTCTAAAATTAGAAATCCTATTCGTGACTTTATTTGCATTTTAAGGACAGGTGTAACAAACAAACTTATTTTTAAAAAATTGAAAAGAACAACAAGGGTCGTGTTTAAATGAGTAAAAGGAATATGTTTCATCGCGTAGTTTTTAATTTTTTATTCAAAGTTTCACAAAAATGTGATTTGAAGTGAAAAATACTTCTATAGATTAATAAGGATGGTTTCAGATATTTAAACATCACAGAAGGTTTACAATTTCTTGGTATATATTTGCATCATTTGCAATGAAGTTAGGACAAAATATATATTTCAATGCAGGCATCCATTTTTTTTAGATCATCTGTCCTTAAATGACCTAACTTGTAATTTGGGATCCTGCGCATGCGACATCGTTTAGACAAATTCAACTTCTTTTTCATTAAAAATCCTACGACTATGATTAAATTTGATCAAATGTGTAATTCTTTGTTTCACTACTTCTAAAATAGTCGCCTGCGTGGTGCAGTGGTTAGAGCATCTGTTCTAGAGTCGCTAAGTAAGGAGTTGATCCTGTCATCGGAAGTTCGAATACCACTGTGAGAAGTGGAATCCGGTTCTTCAGATGAGTCAATATAAACCGAGGTCCGGTGTCGCAGTAGGTGCTGGCACCAAAACGATCCCTCCCTGCTCAAAGGCCCTGAATGCCAAATATACAACAAATTTTGCAGCTCTCAATCGGCAAGTAGTGGCTTCACCATAGGAGTAAAATGATTCTCAAGAGAGACGTTAAACAACATACAATTAATCAATTTTCTGAAATATTATATATAAATTTTTCTGATGTAATAAAAATAAAAGATTTCTAGCGATTTCTTAGGCGTAGTACAGCTTAAAATCTTTATTTTTGTCTTAAGATTCTTTTGTGAAAAGGATCAAAGATATATTGTTTCAAGAATGATTTGTTACAACGGTCAATCAAAATTATTTGAATGTTAAAACTATGAATATTGCATGGACAAAAAGCGCGTCAAATTTTAGCATTCACTAATATAAGAGTAACAATAACCATAGACATAGCCGACACTTTGAGAAAATGTATATATAATTCATACGCCAAATTTTATCAAGATAGTTTGCTTTATTGACGAGTAATTGCAAAGTTAAATCTATTTTCCTCTTGAACTAGGACGTCTTCTGGGTCCAGAGTTGTAACTTCCATCTCGCCGAGATCTCCTTCCATTAGACGCTAAATACGAAGAGATACTTATATACAAAAGTATGGCAATTTCTGATAAAATACATGTAGTCTTGCAATCAACTGATACAATATTTACTAACAATACTTACATTTCAGACTTCGTTTAACAATCTCTCCAAAGCTTCCTCCATCACTGTTCTCTGCCATTATTTCATATAATCCTACATTAAATCCTTCATGTAAAATCATAAGCAGTGCAACAATAATAATTAGGCGTGCCGACTTCATTATTTAAAAAAGTTTTTCTTAACTTTCACAATATCATCTTTTCGCCTGCAATTTGACATTTGGAAGTACATTTAAATCATCTTTCCTTATATGAGCATCAAATTACAAAACTGTAATTAGCCAAATGAGGCCCATGGTAATTATTTTCATACCGGATTTGGTTAGCATGTCTTGCCTTCTATGTATATAAGTAACGGTTCTTGAAAAATGTAAAAAATGTCATTTTACTGACTGCAACATGTAACTTAGTAGGGAATTTGATTTAGTTATAGCAAAATTGCCAACAAATGCCTTGAAATTCTTTTCTTTTCTTTCTGCCCGCATGGCGCATGTGCAATGGTTACAGAGCGTCTGCTTTTGAGTCGCGATCAATCTCTAGGTCGTTGGAAGTGGAAACCGGTCCGTCGGATGAGACCCTATAAACCGAGGACTTGTGTCGCAGTAGGTGCTGGCATGATAAAGATCCCTCACTGCTCAATGGCCCTGAGTGCCGAGTACAGGTCAAAATTTGTAGCTTTCCATCGGCAAGTGGTTGTGTCTTCATATGAATGGAAAAAATCTCGAGAAAGACTTAAACAACATACAATCAATCATTCTATTTCATGGTTTGATTGCTTTTTGTAATAACTCATTGTCTTGTCATTAATTTTGTTCGTAGTATTTTGACGATAATTTTAAACAGAAGGCATAACGCTCACCTTGAAGTTACACCATAAAAAGTTTTTTGAGAGGGACATAAGATAATAAACATTCAATCTATCAGTTAAATTGGTATTTTTTGGCTGCATTTGACTAGGGTTTGAAAATTATAGACAATAAAGAAAGATAACTAGATAAAAACATGTGTATCTTAATCTTAGATTCGTATTCGGAAACCGAAACTGGTGTTTTGAAATTAAGTTGTTATTTTGTGCCAAGACTGAGATTCTACAATTTGTCAATTAAAAACAACGAATGCTTTTGTCATATTTATTTCTTAACATCATTTTTATACTCAAACATGTTAGAAATATCTTTCTGATAAATTAAATGATTAAGATATGTAAAAATAGATATCTCACTCTAAAAATTCAAAGCATCACAACGTATATTTGACTTGAGAAGTCCTATAACAATATATCAACAAGGCCTCTAATATAGCTGACTTACAAATCATGGAAATCAGAATATTGAAATTTAGTTTATGTGTACAATACAAACGTCACTGTGTATTATAATGTACTACTTTAATTATAAAAAGAACAAAGACCATGTTTCGTAATATTAGCACTGTGATTTTTCAATTTTCAAAGTAGAATGAATAGAAATAAAATTATCATCAAGGGTTAATCCACTGTTGATTCTATCCTACATGTAACACACCAAAATTTATCCGCCAAAACGTCAGCTTTTTGATTTGAATAAGAGACAAAACCAATAACGGACGGGTTTTTTGCAGAAATTCTCTATTTTTTCTATTTTAATCATGTTTTTCATATACAGCACAACCTCTGATCTACAATTGAACGACATTCCATTAAATCTCTTTAATAAAGAAACAAAACTATAGATAGATTTTTTAGATCAGAGGGTGCGCTGTTGATGAAAATCAACTTTAAACTAAAGCAAGGAGCAATCCGGAATTATTTATTTTCGTGACGATTTCATTTATTTCAAGAGTTGTGCTGCTTTAAAAAATAAGAATGAAATAGCTAAGCGCAAACAAGATATTTTTTTTAAAAAATTCAGTTGAAATTAAAACCATTTTATGGTTTTATCAATTATTTTTTAATTAAATCGGGCGCGTTTGCTCACTTCAATTAAGCTCATTTACATACGTAAACAAATAAATCAGAAGTTTGTCGGTAATTAATTATACACCAAGTCTTCAAAAAATTATGTCCTCCAGAAAGGAAGAAAAAAGAATTCTATTAGAGGTAAGTAACTTTCTTTTTTTATATCGAATAGAAAGATCAAAGGCATTTTTTTCTTCACAGGTAGACTTTAGCTAAAAGTGTATCGTCTGCAGACTGGCGATTCATTGTAAACACAGAAAAAAGTACTCTTTCATATATTTTACACGCTTTAATGAGCTTAAAATTAAAACTTTATTTTCTTCTTGTGGTTTAAACTTTAGTTAAAAACAATGAACCGCAATTACATCAGTCTTAAACACTAGCCTAGGTCGCATGCAGACGGCAGATCTATAGAACTACGAAACCCTATCAGATCCGTTTAAATATAACACATACACAATATTTCTAGATATGTAATGTTATCAAAAAATATAAATAATTTTGCCCCGTTTTAAATTCGCCCAGTCATAGTTTTGTTTAAGAAACTGTACTGTATTCTTTGAATTCGCCCCGTTTTAAATTCGTCCAAATGAGAGTAGGGCGAAAGGGGCGAAAATGAAACGGGGCCGAAAATTTCCATGTAGACAGTATTTCTTTCAAGTTTTTCCTGCTATCGAGCAGCAAACAGCACCAATGACCCTGCACCCAGTTGTTTACCAGCTTCTGAGACTTCACAACACAACATAGTCCTCCACTCGGATGCTGTCAAATTTAATCCTCGTTGATTTTTATGCTCCCGAAATCTTTTCTAATGTTGTTGTTCTGAACCATATGAATGCTTAATATTAGATGGTAATTTATACCAATACATGTTTGCTTTCTTCACCTTCGTCATACAGTAATTTACATTAATTAACTTGATAACAGCAAGTAAAATCGCGGGACATGGCTTGTCTTCTTTTTTAATTCCACTATGAATAGCACAGTTTTGTACCTAAATTGCCGAACCAAATAAAAATTATAAAATATGCTTTCACAAAATGGATCAATACATGTACTATGTGACATATTACATTTTAATTGCATTGAAAGAAGGGAATCGTCTTTCCAATTGTTCGAATCAGATAAATGTTCTTATTCATTTGATTTGAATAGCATTATTTCTTCATTAGTAAAATCCCTATTTATTTATTTTCGGATAAAATAATCGCGTGATATCTAATTGTCTTAAATCCAAAATTGTGGAATTCATAATGTTATGTCCACTTAAGTCGAGTATAGGTACGATGTTAAGCCCTTCAACGGTATTTAGTGATGATAGAGGCTTTTTTCAAGGGACGTAAAATAATTAACAATCAATTAATAAATCCAGTTTCTCTTGCAGCGTTCAGCTAGGACTTCAATAAATATAAAGAAAAATTAACAAGAATTGATTATAATCATTATTCTATACATGGACTCAATTATTGGGGTTTTTGAAATTTATAAAATTTCTGACTATATAGTATATAGTCAATGGTCATTTAGGTAGAGCGGCAGTAAAAGAATTCAAGAAAGATCCTTTGAGTTCCAGATTCCACCTGAATTTCAGTTGCCCATCAGCTTGGTTTTATTCTTTCTTCGGACGAATTCAAAACCGTGCATGATTGATGAATAACAAACATATCTCTAAAATTAGAAATCCTATTCGTGACTTTATTTGCATTTTAAGGACAGGTGTAACAAACAAACTTATTTTTAAAAAATTGAAAAGAACAACAAGGGTCGTGTTTAAATGAGTAAAAGGAATATGTTTCATCGCGTAGTTTTTAATTTTTTATTCAAAGTTTCACAAAAATGTGATTTGAAGTGAAAAATACTTCTATAGATTAATAAGGATGGTTTCAGAAGGGCAGATATTTAAACATCACAGAAGGTTTACAATTTCTTGATATATATTTGCATCATTTGCAATGAAGTTAGGACAAAATATATATTTCAATGCAGGCATCCATTTTTTTGTTAGATCATCTGTCCTTAAATGACCTAACTTGTAATTTGGGATCCTGCGACATCGTTTAGACAAATTCAACTTCTTTTTCATTAAAAATCCGCCGACTATGATTAAATTTGATCAAATGTGTAATTTTTTGTTTCACTACTTCTAAAATAGTCGCCTGCGTGGTGCAGTGGTTAGAGCGTCTGTTCTAGAGTCACTAGGTAAGGAGTTGATCCTATCATCGCAAGTTCGAATACCACTGTGAGAAGTGGAATCCGGTTCTTCAGATGAGTCAATATAAACCGAGGTCCGGTGTCGCAGTAGGTGCTAGCACCAAAACGATCCCTCCCTGCTCAAAGGTCCTGAATGCCAAATATACAACAAATTTTGCAGCTCTCAATCGGCAAGTAGTGGCTTCACCATAGGAGTAAAATGATTCTCAAGAGAGACGTTAAACAACATACAATTAATCAATTTTCTGATATATTATATATAAATTTTTCTGATGTAATAAAAATAAAAGATTTCTAGCGATTTCTTAGGCGTAGTACAGCTTAAAATCTTTATTTTTGTCTTAAGATTCTTTTGTGAAAAGGATCAAAGATATATTGTTTCAAGAATGATTTGTTACAACGGTCAATCAGATTATTTGAATGTTAAAACTATAAATATTGCATGGACAAAAAGCGCGTCAAATTTTAGCATTCACTAATATAAGAGTAACAATAACCATAGACATAGCCGACGCTTTGAGAAAATGTATATAAAATTCATACGCCAAATATTATCATGAAAGTTTGCTTTATTGACGAGTAATTGCAAAGTTAAATCTATTTTCCTCTTGAACTAGGATGTCTTCTGGATCCAGAGTTGTAACTTCCATCTCGCCAAGATCTCCCTCCATTAGACGCTAAATACGAAGAGATACTTATATACAAAAGTATGGCAATTTCTGATAAAATACATGTAGTCTTGCAATCAACTGATACAATATTTACTAACAATACTTACATTTCAGACTTCGTTTAACAATCTCTCCAAAGCTTCCTCCATAACTGTTCTCTGCCATTATTTCATATAATCCTACATTAAATCCTTCATGTAAAATCACAAGTAGTGCAACAATAATAATTAGGCGTGCCGACTTCATTATTTTAAAAAGTTTTTCTTAACTTTCACAATATCATCTTTTCGCCTGCAATTTGACATTTTGAAGTACATTTAAATCATCTTTCCTTATATGAGCATCAAATTACATAACTGTAATTAGCCGAATGAGGCCCATGGTAATTATTTTCATACCGGATTTGGTTAGCATGTCTTGCCTTCTATGTATATAACTAACGGTTCTTGAAAAATGTAAAAAATGTCATTTTACTGACTGTAACATGTAACTTAGTAGGGAATTTTATTTAGTTATAGCAAAATTGCCAACAAATGCCTTGAAATTCTTTTCTTTTCTTTCTGCCCGCATGGCGCATGTGCAATGGTCACAGAGCGTCTGCTTTTGAGTCGCGATCAATCTCTAGGTTGTTGGAAGTGGAAATTGGTCCGTCGGATGAGACCGTATAAGCCGAGGTCTTGTGTCGCAGTAGGTGCTGGCATGATAAAGATCCCTCCCTGCTCAATGGCCCTGAGTGCCGAGTACAGGTCAAAATTTGTAGCTTTCCATCGGCAAGTGGTTGTGTCTTCATATGAATGGAAAAATTCTCGAGAAAGACTTAAACAACATACAATCAATCATTCTATTTCATGGTTTGATTGCTTTTTGTAATAACTCATTGTCTTGTCATTAATTTTGTTCGTAGTATTTTGACGATAATTTTAAACAGAAGGCATAACGCTCACCTTGAAATTACACCATAAAAAGTTTTTTGAGAGGGACATAAGATAATAAACATTCAATCTATCAATTTAATTAGTATTTTTTTGGCTGCACTCGACTAGGGTTAGAAAATTATAGACAATAAAGAAAGATAACTAGATAAAAACATGTGTATCTTAATCTTAGATTCGTTTTCGGAAACCGAAACTGGTGTTTTGAAATTAAGTTGTTATATTGTGCCAAGACTGAGATTCTACAATTCGTCAATTAAAAACAACGAATGCTTTTGTCATATTTATTTTTTTAACATCATTTTTATACTCAAACATGTAAGATATATCTTTCGAATAAATTGAATGATTAAGATATGTAAAAATAGATATCTCACTCTAAAAATTCAAAGCAACACAACGTATGTTTGACTTGAGCAGTCCTATAACAATACATTGACAAGGCCTCTAATATAGCTGACTCTCAAATTATGGAAATCAGAATATTGAAATTGAGTTAATGTGTACATTACAAACGTCACTGTGTATTATAATGTACTAATTTATTTATAAATTTGTAGATATATTTTTCTCCTAGACCCAGAGTTGCCAATTCCATATAATCGCCGTGATTTCCTTCTTGAAGAGGCTAAATACATGTACAAGGAAATACAGAAATACTTAGAAGATAAAATTTGACAATCATCGATACCATCGAGCATTCATGCAATTGACTGCGATACACTATTTTCTCACATTACTTACAAAACAAAATTTTTTGTGGTTTGTTAAATTTCAAACAACAATATATAAACGATGCATCGATTGCAATGCACTTCTCAATGTGACGTCATCTCGCAAAAATGACACATTAACTGTGCTGCGAAATCTTCAATGCATTGAAGCTACAACATATACTGTAGAATGGTATGGAAACATTTTTGGTACGCTGTTTTGGCCTTTAAAATGCGTTTCTTTTTAACAAAAAATGAAGAATGTTATAATACTTAATTAAGATAAAAAAAACGTCATCAGAGTTATCAATAGATCTTGGTTGCTAGAATACTATTCTATTTCAAGTAAAATATCCAGATATATTTACATCCACTGAATATTTTCTGTATTTCTTAAGAAACCCCATTGCGTTCATCACTGCATAAACTACAGTAGGCAGGTCGCCTGTACAGATTTCTTAATCAGTAGCTGTTCCATAAATGAAACGTATAAAGACATTCGCATCATTAATACAATAATTAATCTTTTTAATCCTACTTTAATTGATTATTTAAACAGATATAGATATAAACAATAAAATGCTTTCTTTGTTTGTTGTTACTGAAATGAACGGAAGCAACTAGAGATGTCAAAATATTTATTTTGCTTAGTCAAAAATTTGACTGCATTATTCGAACGATAGTCGACTAAATGAAACATTTTTTAATCTCATCGATTGCGTATTTATAATACCAAAATCCTTTTCCATGAATTTAGGTAAAAACGTAAAAGGTTAAATGTTGAAATGAAATCGATTTACACCAGTAATTTTCCAAAATGTATGAATTCTCGTAAATCACATTCATACATTTGTAAATTGGTCTATACAGTCAGTTATTATTCTTTAGTAATCTTAGAAAAAATTGTCAGCACAGTGTTTTAATGCTTATTAAAATAACACTATCCACACGTCTGGTGATTTGTGGTTAAACATTGCTTAATTGTTCAATTAATGATTGCGGCGGTGTAACGTTGAATTTTGACCTAGGTTGAAATTGACCCGGGGGTCATTTTTCAACGTTGAAAAGTGAGATCAAAGGTGTTGAATTTAGACCCTACACCGTTGAAAACTGAACTGGGTCACATTATTTTGATCACGAGACCGGTTCAAAATTCAACAGCATAAAAACACATTAATTTTATGACTTGGTTTTCACAACTGTGATTTAATTCATAGGTGTCTGGGACGGGGAAGGGGGTGTTACAACCCCGACTTTCAGCGTTATTTAATTTTTGTAATAGAGTAGCCAAAATATAACATTGAAGCGGCCCTTCCATCCAATTGATGAAACATGGTTTGGTTTTCAACATTGGCTAGTTTCCCTTTCCATTTTTTATTTGCATGTTTGTTTGTTTCGTTGATTTATTTTGTTTATGGTTTTTGTCACAATATTTCAGAGGGTTTCGACACGATACCCCAGCCTCTCAGAAAAACTTTAGGATCGTCTCTCTCTCTCTCTCTCTCTCTCTCTCTCTCTTTCTCTCTTTGTTTCTTTGAAGAGGAAAGCGCTTTTTAGTTGTTTAGATCAGAAGAAGTTGCAGGGACGGCGTTTTTTAATTGTTGATATCAAATTGGCGGGAAATGCAGCGTCTAGTCCACTCCAGACTCTAACTCTAGTTCTCATTCTCAAGGTTATGCTCCGAAAACGATCGATATTTAGGCCGAGGCAGGCTACTGACAGATAAGTTTGTTACAGGGATTTCACCAACCCTGTTTAAAGTCAGCATTACTTACATGTTATGATCGCTATTTGATCTTTTTCACAAATCTAACCTGTTATTGGATTCATTTTGACCGATGTATTTCATTCTAAATTTAAGGCTTTTAAATTTGATATTTTTTGTACTGAATTTGTCTAGATGGGATGTTCTGCCCACCTGATCAATATAATATTATATAGGGCTCACTTTCTAAACATCAGATTTCAAGGAATTTTTGTGCCCCCGTAAACAAAGTTTCGGGGGTATATAGTTTTTGTCGTGCCCCTCCGTCTGTGAAGCTACCTGTCTCTCTGTCTGTCTGTTTTTACTGTTTATCAATTTTAACCTTGCTCAAAATTTTCATTTAGAGGAGCTATGACTTTCATATTTCACGTGTGTATTCCTTGTGAGAAGACCTTTCTTTGGGTAACACCAAATTTGTTATTTTGACCTTGACCATGGCACTTTTACACAATTATTCCAAACTGTTACTTTGGCCATATCTTTTGAACAGTAGATACCAGGACATTTATACTTCACAAACTTATTTTTGCTGGCAAGACCTTAAATTGACTACCAACAAACTTGACCTTTTGACCTTGACCTTGGAGATTTCTTTACTCATAAAAACTGTAACCTTTGCCATAACTTTTGAACAGTGCAGGCTAGGGCTTTAATACTTCACATTTGTAATTTTTGTGAGAAGAGTTTCATTGTATACCAAAACTTAACCATTTGACTTGGACTTGGAGTCTGACCAACTTTATAAACAACCTTGACAATAGTTTTTGAAAAGTTTAGACTAGGGCTGTCATACTTCATATATTTAATCCTGATGACAAGAATTTTTATTTCATAACAAGAGCCTTAAACTTTTGGCTTTGGAGTTTGACCCATTTTAACACAAAAAATTCAAATTTTTCCTTTAGTTCTAATTTAAAAAAAAAAGACTAGGAATTTCATATTTCAAATATTAATTTTTTGTGTAAAGACCTTTTATTTGAAATCAACAATATTGGCCTTTTGGACTTGAACTTGGAATTTTCTGTGTTTACAAAAAAAAACATTAACCTTGGCCATAATTATTTAACAGTAAGGGCTAGAGCTTTCAAACTTCACAAGTATAATCCTTGTAAAAATGTCTTTCATTGGAAATCAACAACTTTGACCCTTTGACCTTGACTTTGGAATTAAACTTTCTTTCAATAAACTTTAACCATATCTTTTGAAAACTAAAGTCTACATACTTCACATATATAATTCTTATGACAACACCTTTCATTGTATATCAACAATTTTGACCCTTTGACCTTGACCTTAGACTTTGACACACTTTTTACGAACTTTAACCTTGGCCATAACTTTACTACTGTAAAAGCCAGGGCTTTCATAATTTCCATATGTAATTTTAAAGGCAAGACCTTTCTTTAGAAACCACCAGCCTAAATCCTTTGACCTTGAACCCGAAGTTTGTCCTACCTTTAAAAAACGTAAACCTTGGTCATAACCTTTGAATAGGTGGTGCTAGGGTTTTATATTTCAAATTTGTATTTCTTGAAAAAATTTGATCTGCATTTCGGAAAGCTAAACCTTCTCTATGTTACCATACGGGGGCATCAGTGTTTCACAAACACATCTTGTTGTTTTATGCCCTATGCATAGTTTTAAAGTTATTTATGGATGCTATGGATCTAAGAAAGTATTGTCAAAATACAATTGTCAATCTTGAAGATAACTGAAATCGTGTACTGATAAAAATGTTCATATACAGTGAACCTTCATTTATCCGGACGCTTTGGTTCCCAGTCAATTTGTCCGGATATGTGAAGCATCCGGATATCTGAATCACCAGTTAAACAAGACAGAATAACATTTTCAAATTTCGTTCCGATGTTAAATCGTCCGGATACTGAAGCATCCGGATATCTGGCGTCCGGATATATGAAGGTCCACTGTATACACAAGATGATAGGTTTATTTCTATTATTCTTGAAAAGAAAAAAAATAATAAATAGAAATAAAGAAAAATTTATAAATTCCGTAAAACAACTTCCCAAATCAAAAAAATATTCCAACACTGAGGTGAGGTCAATATTCAACAGGGTCAATTTTCAACATGTTGAGGTCATCAGGGATAAGAAAAATATTATCAAGCTGTTGAAAAATGACCAGGGGTATAAAGTCAACGACTTTTAGTCTCAACTTTCAACGGAGAAAAAATACCCCCGGTTCAATATTGAACGTTGAAAAATGAACCCAAGGTCAATTATCAACTCGGGTTAATATCCAACGTTACACTTGGGGTAAATAAAAATGTATACTGCGTATTTTCTCTATGAAAAAAAAAACAAAAGATGACGTCACGATGCATTGTAGAACGTGCTTATCTTATCGATCGATAGATACATAGTTGATTAAACTCTGAACTTTACAAAATAGCTATTGGTACATAGTAAAAAATGTTTTTCAGGTTTAATTTAGAGTTTACGTTGATTTATCCCGTATTATATTCCATATAATCTTTAGACTCATGGTGTATGGAATGAAATCTGCGGAAAATCCGTGTACACACTTGATTGAACCTGGACTAATAATGCTTCCCTCTCCTTCAGAGCGGGTACGAAATAAAAAGCGAATTTTTATCACAAGTATATATTAAAAAAAAACATATATATAAACTAGTAGACTTATTGTTCACAGGACAATAAGAGGTTTTTCAACCTTCTTTGAATTTTCAAATTGTTTTATATTTAAACATTTAAGAATACATCGAAAAAAATCAATTTAAAATCAATTAGGATCAAATGTAATGTTATTCTCTCTGTAAAAAAAATGATTTGATCTGCCTCTCAATGCACATAAAACAGATTACTTTAGTTTTACCAAAATGACGTCATGTCGACAAGTTTGCTGCATTTTCATAAAATTACTTGACCTTGTATAATTATCATATCAATCAAAATTTACAAAATTGTTTTATTCATTCATTATTAAATATCAAATTTTCATGAATAGCAAATGTCCCCATGATTTTTCTACATAAAACTTTAAGACAGTATATCGAAGCTTTTTATGACGCTAAATATATAAATGAATGAGTTCATATTTACGTAGGCCCACTCAAAAGAAAAACACTACAACGATACTTAATATTCCGTAACTTCATTTATAAACACAATTATCCTAATCAAAAATCCATGACACTTATTGCAAAGGAAAAAAAAAACACTTTGCCAAGCATACAAAGTCCACTGCTTAAGAACTTCTTTTCACTTTGATTTTTTTCTATTCAATCTACATTTATATATACGGAAAATCAGAATCGTTTTTATTTTTGGACACTGCATTTAGGAATTCACGAAATTTGAAATAGAGAAAGAGAGAAAAAAACATTGTTGTATAATTAAAATGAATGATTTTTTTTTTACAATGAGCGCACCGCTCTATTTATAGGCTTATCTAAATAATAAGTACAATGTAGAAGATTAATGTTAAAATTTCAGAATAATACATTTTTTTTTTTTGTAGATTGATTTGGAATTCCTGGAGCGCCACACTTCGTCGGATTTCTACAGAGGAGAGGTCATCGTTAGAGATCATCGACACCTCATCTTCGCATCAGATCAGCAACTGCAACACCTTGCTTCAGCAAAGACGTGGTACATCGATGGAACTTTCAAGATCGTTTCCAAGCCTTTTGTGCAGCTGCTATCCATCAACTTCTTTGCCAGATCCAGAGACGACAATCAGGCGTAAAATCTCCAGAAGTCCAGCCTGCCATTCTATGTGCTTGTTATTCTACTCTACAAGGAAACCGCCAGCATCCCGACCCAACTGAAGATGATCAGCGAGGGAAAACTCCGGAGATACCAACGAAAGACTACAAGACTTCTACAGTGCCACATCAACCAACTTTGGGACAACTACAACGATGGATCCATCAGCGCCAGCCGACTACTGAAGAAGTGTGGACAGATCTACAACGGACAGTAAAGAAGGAAAACGTGCCGAAATTTGTGATTAAAGTGAAAATAATTGTGAATTGAAAGAAGATAGTGATTAAAATAAATACTATTGTTTTTATTATTAATGATTTATTTTCAATAAAGTCTAGAAAAGAAAATTTATTTTCGTTTTGTTTTTTGTTATATTTCTTGAAAGGGAAATAGAATTTTTAAGCGTAACTGTCGCCAGGAACACTCAAAATAAAAATAAATATCGAAATAATGTATAACACCCATTCTCAATATAAGGGCTCAAATAATGTCGCCTCATTTTCATTTAAAAGAAATACCACTTATGTAATTTCTAAATCAACATTATAAATAGTCATATAACAATGAATAAGAATTCATATAATTATCGATCTGAAAGGGTATTTAAGGAGTTCCAAATTCAAATATAGTAGCCTATTTGAAATGTACGTTACTGTCGCCGAGGCAAATATTATTCTGAATCCCCTCTGTGTAATATATAGTTTTGATTCTCAAGTAAAAATTTTCTGATAAGTTAAACCTTGTATCATATATATTTCTTTTCATAACAATAAATACATTTT
>PRKT01001946.1:2854-41618 GCA_003671525.1 Saccostrea glomerata | reverse complement strand
CCTTATACGGTATTTTAATGACCCAAAGTCATAGCTGCTTATCTTATTTATCTTATGCTTGTCTTATTTTTTTTAATTTTCAAAACAATCTTGTTTAGAATAAGAGTATTGAACAAGTAAAATTATTGTCATGCAACAAACTTGCAACTATGAAAATATAACACTGGTCCACAAAAGATTATCATACATGTAGTTTGGATTTGAATTAAAAAGTACATGTACCTATAAATAGAAACAGGAGACAGTCATCATGAATTTTACGGCTTTGTTTGTTCAATGATGTGTAGAACTCGTAGCCTAAAACGGCATGTGGATTTGGTAATCATGCCCTGCAGGTAAATTTTACGGCTTTGTTTGTTCAGTGAAGTGAAACACTGATACCCTATACCAACACGCGGATTTGTTAATCATGCCCCCCATGTATTTAAACCAACACAGGTGTTAACACCTTTGTGTAAACAGTGTAAATTTCTTATCTGTTGGACAATTAAAATTCTGTTAGAAGCCAATCAAACTTTATCAAATTTAGGAAATTAGTGGAAACAATTTATTTCACACATTTTACATTAAAAAAAATATTAGACAATGAAAATGAAATATTTAAGTATACAGGAGGCATGGAAAAGCAAAGAGCGCTTAACTCTGTTTTGTTGTGACAAAAACGTCCTCACGTTTTCGTATATTTTTTAATGGCAGGCAAAACGAAAGTTGTATAAATATTACGGCAGTTTTCTGAGCCTGAACGTAACAAAATGTGTTTTTATAAAGGTATAAACTTAAAAGAAGTATTACAGTTTGCGTATTTTTATTTTTTAAGTTTTTAAGCATGAAAATTAAATAAATAACAACCAACCAAAAGTAAAATATGCGGTAGAAATTTTTTCAGTCTTAATATGCCATTAAATATGACACTATTTTTAAAAATAATATTTTCTAGTTCTTTATCATAAAAGTATATACTGATTTGTACCCTTTTTCACAAGAAAGGAACGTTTATCTAACATATCTACATCGCAACTTGTCCAAGCCTCGTTTTCGATTCACGCCTCAGTACTGGAAGGCGCGGATCCAAGTTGAGATTATCATCTTTAAACATGATTAACAGACAAATATGGATTAAAATGTTTTTAGTTAAACCAGAAGTCTCTCAAATTTTTTTTTTTGGGGGGGGGGGGGATGACATTCCATTACATGTATATCTAATGTAAGGTATTATCAGATAGGACATTTCTGTTATGATGAGAAACACAGTACATGTACATCTAATATGTATACAAACATAAGCATATTATTTATAGTTAATAACATCTTCCTTTTCAGCTTTGTAAAAAAATAATTGTTAATCATTGTTAATTGGTTATCACCTTGAACCATCTAATGATCTAAAACAAAAAGGGGAAAAAACTGAAAAGTTAATAATTATTCTGGAAATATTTTTTTTAAATCAGTTTATCGTTTAGAATTATCATGATGGGACATTATTGTATTTCTGGTGCAAATGGCAGGCAAACTCATGAAACTGACTAAGCATGTTAAGAATTTAGTCTCCAAATTCTGAATTGATTCATACTTTATAGGCATAATGTTTACAACTAAGGAATTTTTAAGTTTACTCAATGTTACAAAAACAAATGAAACTAATTCAAATCATATCAATTGATTGTAACTTTGATTCAATTTTGTAACACTAATGCATACCAAAAAAAAAACCCATAAATTTTACGGCCTGTTTACCTTCTGTCTAATTGACTTATCACCAGACTTACCTAATAACTTGGTAAAATTGACCATGTACATATTTTTGGGATGAATAAGAGTTCCTCCGGCTTCAAATTGGTGGTCTCCAAGGGTGAGTGTGGCTAGCCTTCCTCCTATGTGCCGCTTCTCAAAAATGTCGATTTTAGCATCATTACCAAACAGCTGTCTGAGGAAATAGGCCGTAGAAGTTCCTCCGATGCCCCCGCCGACAATACCTGTAAGAAAAAAATCAAGTCAATCCTCTGACTCACAATTAACAATACTTGTAAGGTATAACAATTAAGACATTTTTCTGGCACAACCTCTAACAATGCCTCACTATTACCTTAAAATATAAAAATAAAGTCTTTCTTCCAATTCACTCTCCAACAAAACCTTTAAGAAATAACGTTTATGTTCCTCTAATCCCCATCAACAATACCTGTAAGTCTATGAAATGCTAATTAAAGTAGGTTTGTCAGGTAGAATTTGTTTTATATTTTTTCACATACAGGCAATAACTTTGAAGTACAATTCATAAAAGACAGTTTGTACCTCTTTGAATATTTTTTTTTTCCTTAATAAAATAGTATCTCTCATTTCAATTATTAACCCAACATCTCTAAAAATTACTTAAAAAATGACCATGATGACTGTATGACATCTAAACCTCAAGTTTGAAGGAAAATATACAGACATGCAACTATATTTTACAATGAAAAACAAATTTGGGTTTTTGCATAAAATTAGGGTTGGTAGGGTAACACTATGCCTCTAAAAGTTTAATACTGAATATTATAATCATAATAATGTGGACATACTATTAATTTTTTTTTCAATAGGGATAAAAGACTTTATGAGTAGTCCGCCCTGTTGGTCCACCTGAATGTTTTCTGAATTTCATACACTAGAATAGAGTAAAAGTAGTGCGTACAAGTGAGCTGTCCTGTCCCAAGTGTGTTCTCAGGAGAGTGGACACTGGACAGACAGGAATTTCATACACTGCCTTTGAACATGTTGAATGGATGTTTGTGCAAGGGGGTCATTTCTGTAGGAGAAAACAGTACCAAGAGAAAACCCATGTGTCAGAGCAAGTGACCACCTTATCCTTTCACATAGAAAACTGTCAATCACTGGGATCAAACTCAGATAGATAGAATGATCTACCGTTAAAATGATATTGTCCTACTGACCCAGTTTAACAATAGAATTTTTTCCCTGCATGTACTACCAATGTAGCAAAATAACACGAGCCATAACTCAGTGCATTTACTACCAACAATCCAGAGAATTATGAATTTAAACATGGCGTGCAAATTTGAAGCAAGAAAACATGTTGAGAAAATTCTAAAAAAAGGTTTGTTTTGATAAATAATTTGTTAGTTATATGTTCAGTGCAAGCCCTCCTGAATTCTTAATCAATTTAGAGCAGATCTGCTCCGAATTTGCTACATTGCAAGTATATGGGATGTATTCTTATTGTGAAGTGGGCTTGTCCCGAGACTCAGATTATTCTACCTAGAACTCAGATTGTGGTGAAGTGAGTGTGCTACCTGTACAGTGAACACCCTCCAAATCCCACCCTCTGCCACCACACACATATACCTGTAAGGTATCAAACTGCCATATGTTTCCCCTTAAAGCCCAATACAAATTGCTTGCCATATATGAAAATGTCTTAGAATCCAACAGCTGTTCAACACCACTACATTGTGGACCATTTCTTAGTTTAAATGACGAGGGAGGCAAATAGACATCATGCATCAATAAAATAAACCGTGTACCTATTGTAGGTGGTTCTTTCACTTCAAGGGCAAGTGTAATAGGCAGGGAAAATGTCAGGATAAAAACCAAAGTGAAAGTCCACATTTTAGTGCCGGAAGCTGACATATTTCAGTGTTTGATTGGCATCAGCAGTTTCGTATATAATGAGATTTCAATTATTCCATTTTTGTACATAAATCAAAGAAAGGATTATTACTAATCCAAGGATTTACTAGTATTACTGAAGCATGTAAGAAATAATTTTATTTAATTATTAAATAAATAAATTTACGAAACTAATATCTTAGGGTTTTACTAATGACACGAAAGCAGTCCGTGTAATGATGATTATACTTCTTTATATTTTCAAGAAAACTAGTTATAAATTTTGTTAACTGAAAATTTGTACAATGTTTAAATTAAGATTTGCGTGGATAATATGCAAAAACTTATTTAAAAACAGTATTAAAAAGATTATCGCAAGGTGGCGCTGTTTGACAGGAAGTTGCAATACAAATCATCATCATGGCAGAAGAGAATGGAGATGTGGACCTTTCTCAAGAACAGACAGAGAAACTTCTTCATTTTCAAGTATATAAACAGTTTTGTTCGTTTTTATTAGGCAATAACTATTGATTTACTAAAAGGAAGAGAAATCATTTGTCGTTAAATTGCGAATAACCTAGTTTGAACCAGGGACCTGGTTTGGTCATTAGAATAGATCTGTGTAGTTTTATCCTGATGCTTATGCAATAGGATGCAAACTCAGATTCTACCAAAATAGTAATAAGTATATTAATAATGAGAGAAAATTTCCTCAGGGATACGTTAAATTTAAGGAGAAAGGGGGGAGGGGTGTCATGTTAACACTTGATAAAGTGTATAGCTATTAGCTTACAAATTTTGCTAAATATAGATATGAATAAATTTCTATATTAACAGCACAACCGGACATTACAACACTATTTTTCTTTCAAAATTTTTTCAGGGATTTATTCTAATTATACATTTTTACCAAAGCATGTAAATATTTATTGTTTATTTGATTTTGATTATCCTTTCACACTTTAAAAAAAAAATATTTCTCAGTAACTCAAGTGGAGAGCAGTGTATACTTTCCTTTCACTACTTTGAAAATGCTTTCAATTTAATTTATGACAAATATAAACTTTTCATCTGGAGCTTGAACTACATCAGATGACATCACAATATATCATGGCTATTAATCTGAGATTCCTCTGACTCTAACCCCCGCTTTTATTAGCTCTCTTTAACTTTGTGTCCTCAAATGCAACCAGTGTAAGAAGTTTAATGTCCATCAGGCAAAAGGTTCTCGGATATATCATGCAGTCAATATGAGTAAAGTAAAGTAAATATAAGTAAAGTTTGACCCTTGACCCTGTGACCTTACAATTAAATTAAATTAAGAATCATCTACACTAGAAGAGGAACCAATGTATCAAGTTTGTTGTCTGTCAAACAAGTTGTTCTGAAGTTATTGAACAGACAGTTTCTTATTGTGTTTAGTTTAACCTTGACCTTGTGACTTCAAAAACAGTAAGGGTCACCTATTTTTGTAGGGGATGTCAGTGTATTATTAAGTTTGATATCTTTCAAATAAAGGTTATCAAGATACTGAGTGGAAAACACTTGGTCTACAGAGCACCACATTGACTCGCAGGTGAAAAGCTTCAGCATGGAGGTCCGGGGCATAAAAATAACTTATACTGAAACAACTTATTTCATTTTAAATTTCAAAAGCAATATTCTTCCTCCTCCAAAAAATAAATAACAAATCTATTTAACATCTTTTGTATATGACTGTTATATTTACATCATTATATTTCTATTTCATAAAAAACATGATTGTAGCTTAGTCTACAAAAAACAACATAAAATGCATGAGTCTGTGAGAAATGACACATGATGAACATGATGAGATGAACATGATGATTGAGGATTGCTGCCTCTTCCTCACTGAGGAGAAGTGATCAGTCCTTCATCTCTCCTTCCTCATCCTCTTCCTCCACTCCTCTTATATACAGCACATTATTACAGCGAATAAGAACCTCCCCTAGATTTCCCGTCTGGGCCCCGTCAATGTATTCCTCTGTGTTGGCGAGCTGATAATGAAAGGAAATTTTATGAATTATTCTAAGTATTAATGTAACTACATTGTGTTTCTAGAAAAACAGTAAATATTCAAATACACATGTAGTATTCTTTTGAAAATTATTGTATTTCAATTTAATTTTTCCATATTAAGATGCATCCAGTCCATTTATTCCTCATGCTTACTGTATATGAGGAAATTTTTGCCCCTTTTTTATTTCTTTCCCTTTCCATCCTGGATGAAATTAAAAATGGGGGCAAATTCAAATAGCACAAGCAATTCCTTTAAGGCCATGCAAGTTAATTCCTTGGTTCTCAGGACTTTTTTTTCAAGAAATATGAGAGAGGGAGACATTTTAAAAAACTTTTTTATTGCCCATAACATGATGAGACAGCTTTTAACATTGAACAAAACATCAAATATGATGAGGGAGGTGATTTTATTCTTTTTATTTTGGGCCTTATTGATTTAGCAATAAAAAGGGCCAGTTAGGCACCCTTGGAAGAGATGGGGGAGGGACTGAGAACCTAGAAATTCATTTTTTTTTATGGCCTAACAGAAATATGAGTATGAAAATTTAAAGCGGGGCAAAAATATTTTCATGTGTGAAAAGGCAAAAAAAGCACAGGGTGAAAATAACCCTGCATGTGTACAGTATTAAGTTTAAATAATCATCGTTTATTGTCTTAGCATAAATGATCTTATGTTCACTGATGACTTTTAAGACATATCACTTCTTTAATGGGATAATTCTTTCTAGTATGTCTATCAATTGTTTGTATAGATAATAAGATTATCAGTGTCAGATTTAACAACACACAGACAGACTAATGAATTCAGGGAAAGTTCAAACCGAAATATTTCATTTGAGATTGGTGAAAAAGAACTGTTACAGTAACACTATAATAATTGTTTTACCTGTAAGTTCATGTATCCGTCTACAGACACTAAGTAGCCCTTGTATTCCATTCCCCACTTTAGTTTTACCATCACTGGTTTGCCTGTCAGTCCATTAAGGAATGGCTTAGGGTTCATAGGAAGTGACTGAAACATGACAAAATAAGTCAGGTTATCGATTTATATATATATACATGATACAAAAATACAAAATAGATAAATCTGCACCGATTGATCATGTAACTAATAGTCTGAATAGTTGAAGATGAATAAAATCTGCCTTCCTTAATGAAAAAATAATTGGATGAGAATCTAGGATTTTTTTTTACTGATTATATCTATCAATCATTAAAATGAATAAATAATTTTATAAAAGATGTAAATGTAGTTGGGCCATCCTTAAAAATATTATTTTTTGCGGTAACGCGCCTCATCATTTTAGGTGTGGGTAGGTAGGTAGGCTTATTTTTTTTTTGGAGACAAAAAGTCAGAATTAAATTTCGATTATATAGAGGTATGAACTATGTCTTAGATTTCACTTTAAGTTACTAATCAAACAAGAAAATTAAGGCATTCTTAATGATTCCAATCTTTTATTGTTCAAATATCAGAACACATCAGTTCTTTTTTAAAAACGGCGTCTACAGGTGCAATGGGGACGTAAAAAAATGTCAATAGGATAAAATTAGAAAATGGATATGTAAAAAAAAAAAAATTTTTTTGAACCCATAAAAAAAATCCAGTAGGGTGGATTTTGGTGAGACGGTCGCGTTACCGCAAAAAAACAATTTTTTAAGGATGGCGGCCGCCTTGCCTTGGAAAACGAATAGACGTTTTTCTTATTTCTAAATCTTATACCTCATTCCAGTTATCTTTTCACGAGTATCTTACTTATTTCTCAAAAATTACCTCATGATAATTTGAGTTTACACAGGGATTGACATTAACGGTTGTCCGATTGCCCGGGACAAGTAAATTCTCAGTTCGGGCAAGTGAAACTATCAATGTACTTGTCCGATCGGGCAAGTGGATATTTCTGATAGAAAATTTTTTTTTAGCCTCACATAAGTTTATAAACAACACAATAAATTAAAGTTAACACTTGATTTCCGCCAAATACAGGACATTGTTATTGCATTCGGAATCTCTCGGTAGCGTTTCTGGATCTTACCTTTATTCAGAAATCGGGTTCGTTATTCTGTTTTCTTTCGTAGTTTGAAAAGTACAATTATCTGTCTTACAACTTACGTTAGTACAGTCTTATTATAAAATAGAGATTACAGAATACTTTCTCTACCCAATTAAAGAAATTATATGATGAACACCAATTATTCACGGTGCACGATGTATCTTGATTCAAAACATAACAACTCTCTTCCTTCTGGCTTCGCCTCAATTTTTTTGAGGAAAAGTTAAAATTTCAAACAAAAATCGTAAGAAAATAATATTCCTGAAGTACTCTGTGTTTTCGGATATATATAGTTAAATGACAGGAAAGTGTTTTACATACATGTACATTTACAATTGTAGCTTCACCATCATAGGAACATTTTTTCCGGCAGTTAACTTCAAAATATAGATTAATTTGTCAACTTTTATATTTACAACAAATTAAGATACAATAACTGTTTTTTTTTTTCTTCAAAAATTTTGGGCAACCAAATTTTGCATTCGGACAAGTCAAAATTGTAGTTCACTTGCCCGAAGGACAAGTGGAAATAAAAGTTAATGTCTACCCCTGCTACAGAGGATACATTATCATCATTAAATTAAGGAATAACTGACTTATTTTTCGATTTCATTTTTTGATCAATAGAATGGCTAAAATTATCATGCAAGCCAATCAATTGATCATCGTAATGAAATTGAAAAAATAAGAGAGTTATCCCTTATATTTACATGGTATTGAATCTATCACGTGCTAGAAGCCCAGCTTCTTGTCTATAGATATATTTGTCCCACCCTGTGCATGATTTTTTTTAACTGCACACATCGATGAACCAGTACATTGATGAACAAATAAAGTACATTAACTACTTGTAATTTTATTTTGGACAAAGATATTTGAAATGTAATTTATGTAAATATATTATAGGTAATTCAAAACAAAAGGCTTGAATCACGTCTTAGTTTTATCCTACACTATAGTCTATAATTCGTTATCCGAAACCAAAAGTTGATGTATATTCTGTCTTGATATGTGTTGACTGTTGAGGCATTTTTGAGGAATAGGTTGATGATTGATAAAAGTATCAAGTTTGTTGTCTGAAAAAAGAGTCAAGAAAAACAAGGGGAAGCAAGTGTCTGTAAGTTTACCACTGAATATGCTAAATGCAATGAATTTGGCAAGAAAAGCTTTCTATGTTTAACCATACACGTTTCACTTTGAGAGACTGATTCCATTTGTGGAATCAGTGCCCTGATCCCTGATCATTTGGTAGGCATGGCAAAGGATTTTTTCATAAAACAAAAACCACAATTATATTTACATAGTTTGATTAGTTTACCTTTTACAAATCAGGTAAAGCTTATTTGAACTTCATATCTCTTCAAATAAAAAAGTTATAGCATTGGAATGTAACTAACCCCCTGTCAGATTTCATGTTTATATTTTAGAAAAATGTCCATGGAGTATGGGACTCTTTATACCTCAAGAAAAATAATAGAAATTGACATTATTTGTCAAGCGCCATTGGAAGTGTTAGGATAGGCATCGGGGACTGATGCACTTTCATGATTTCCACAGTACTCACTTTATAAGTCCATATTATGTTCCCAAAACAATGGTTGTGATTAGATTGCATTTTCTCGATTAACCTTTACTTTTTTTTTTCTTATTCTTTGCCTTTTTTAGTGTGTAAGTGTTTTCTGAAAATGCTTATCCAAGTGAATTTAAATCTTTTAAGGCATGTTATGTAGAAACCCTCATGGAAGGTCATTTTACCCATACGTGCATGCATGTACAATGTATTTGAAGGCGCGTGCAATGAGTGATATGACTGACATACCTATATAGCCATATAACTTTCATATTTTCTATGAAATGCTCTGAATCTCATGACAATAAGATATAGATTACTTGTGTAGACAAGGTGACACAGTAAAATTAGCATGCACTTGTATGCATCACTGCATGCATGTGCACATCCCTTTGATTGGCTAAAACAAATATCTCAATATCTTCTGTGTGTTTTTTTTTTGGACAAAATACCTGGTACTTTGAAAATTATGATATAGGTATAATTATATATATATATTAAAAAGTTTTACAAAATGTTTTATGTGGAAATTCTAGAAAAAATGTGCTGCTATTTGATAGGCATATAAATGTAACTTCTAGAGTTCTTCAACAAAACAAAGAAATTTATAACATATAGCATGTATAGAAAGGTATAATAGGCTCCTAAATTATGCTACACAAAGTTGAGTGCACCTGACATGCCTGCATGAGTGCCTTAGTATTTCTGATTGTTAATATTTATGTTGTTGAATGATTTAACTTTCATGTATGCTTTCAGGAAAATTCTTTGAAATTTGAATTAAAATTAAAAAGAAATTTTCCTAAGGTTATAATATGACATTTTATCGTATTTATGACACAATTTATGAGACAATATTCCTTATAATTCTCAAAATCATAAGCATGCATGTGTACTCAAATTTGATTTGCTTATGCTTTTGGTGCTTTATATGCATTGTTATTTCCCAAAAATACTTTCCAAAATCTGTTAATTGAAAGACTTAAAATTTTGCTGAATATAATGAATCTAAAAGGGAATGGAGCCCAAAAATATTTTTTAAAAACCTTCACATTATTTTTACTGAACCAAATATGTAATAAATAACTAAAAACATTTTAATCCATTTATTTTATAAATTTATATAGTTGACCACTTTAATTCTTTAGCTTTCAGCTGTGGATTTCTAAAAATCTGTAAATTGAAAATATAGGAGAATCAGCTAGTTGATTTTTTCTCCATATTATGATGATTTATTTATTTATCTGTATCCATGATAAAAGAAGATAATCTCAACTTGGATCCGCGCCTTCTGGTAAAGGACAATAAACTAAATTTAATTGTAACGTTTTGTAATCTACCAGAACATTAAAAGCAAGTAATTTATATCAAATAATAAATTTTAATCTTGTTAAACCAATATAATATTAGTTCTTTTTAAATAAGTCAGCGATTTTTACATGTACCGTACGCACTATGAAAGTACTGAGGCGTGAATCGAAAACGAGGCTTGGACAAGTTGCATGTAGAGATGTTAAAAAAACGTTTCTTTCTTGTGAATACGGGTACAGATTGCTATATCTTTTTATGAAAAAGAACTAGAAAATATTATTTTTAGAAATAGTGTCAGAATGAATGGCGTATTAAGACTAACAAAATTTCTACCGCATATTTTACTTTTTGGTTGGGTGTTATTTATTTAATTTTCACGCTTAAAAACATAAAAAATAAAAATACGCAAGCTATAATACGGTTACCTCTTCTAAGTTTATATCTTTACAAAGACACATTCTGTTACATTCAGGCTCAGAAAACTGCCGTAACATTTATACCACTTTCACATTGCCCGCCATTAAAAAATATACGAAAATGCGAGGACGTTTTTGTCACAACAAAACAGAGTTACGCGCCCTTTGCTTTACCGTGCCTACATTTGGGCAGCTGATCCCCACCTGATAAAAATACATATAGCAAGAGCCTTCTTTTCATCAACATGTGTACACTTACCACAGGCATTTATATATAGAGGGGGTAGAATTTTTCGATATTTGGCTTATTTAGCGACTTATTGATAAAAATTCAGGTGCCTGTGCACTTACTGGATTAGTTTGAATCGTAAAAATGCATAAAATTCAAAGTACTGTTTCTAGTAAGTCGGTTCAATAACATTTTATATGTTCATTTAAGACTTAAAAGGGTCTATTTTACTTACCGCCATTGTATTTGTTGACAAATTTACAATAAAGTGGCCCTTATTTGATGCTCAACCCGGCGTGCTTCCAAACGTTTAGCATGCGCAGAAGGATAAAACGTACGCTGAAATAGGCCCTGAGGTCCCCCTGCTCAGTTCTCGTATATTTTTTAATGGCGGGCAATGTGAAAGTGGTATAAATGTTACGGCAGTTTTCTGAGCCTGAACGTAACAGAATGTGTCTTTATAAAGATATAAACTTAGAAGAGGTATCATAGCTTGCGTATTTTTATTTTTTATGTTTTTAAGCGTGAAAATTAAATAAATAACACCCAATAAAAAAGTAAAAATGCGGTAGAAATTTTGTCAGTCTTAATACGCCATTCAATCTGACACTATTTTTAAAAATAATATTTTCTAGTTCTTTTTCATAAAAAGATATAGCGATCTGTACCCGTATTCACAAGAAAGAAACGTCTTTTTAACATCTCTACATCGCAACTTGTCCAAGCCTCGTTTTCGATTCACGCCTCAGTACTTTCTTAGTACGTACGGTACATGTAAAAATCGCTGAATTATTTAAAAAGAAATAATATTATATTGGTTGACTAAGATTAAATTAATTATTTGATATGAATTACTTGCTTTTAATGTTCTGGTAGATTACAAAAGGTTACAATTAAATTTAGTTTATTGTCCTTTACCAGAAGGCGCGGATCCAAGTTGAGATTATCATCTTTTATCATGGATACAGATAAATAAATAAATAATCATAAAATGGAGAGAAAAAAATCAGCTAGCTGATTCTCCTTTATTTTCGATTTATAGATTTCTAGAGATCCACAGCTGGAAGCTAAAGAATTAAAGTGGTCAACTCTATATATTTATAAAATAAATGGATTAAAATGTTTTTAGTTATTTATTACATATTTGGTTCAGTATAAATAATTATAAGGATTTTAAAAAATATTTTGGGATTCCATTCCCTTTTAGATTCATTATATTCAGCAAAATTTTAAGTCTTTCAATTGACAGATTTTGGAAAGCATTTTGGGGAAATAGCAATGCATATAAAGCACCAAAAGCATAAGCAAATCAAATTTGAATACACATGCATGCATGCTTATGATTTTGAGAATTATCAGAAATATTGTCTCATAAATTGTGTCATAGATACAATAAAACGTCATATTATAACTTTAGGAAAATTTCTTTTTAATTTTAATTTAAATTTCAAAGAATTTTCCTGAAAGCATATTATGTGAAAGTTAAGTCATTCAACAACATAAATATAATGTATTTACAATCAGAAATACTAAGGCACTCATGCAGGCATGACAGGTGCACTCAACTTTTTGTAGAATAATTTAGGAGCCTATTATACCTTTCTATACATGCTATATGTTCTAAATTTCTTTATGTTTTGTTGAAAATATAGAAGTTACATTTATATGCCTTATAATCAAATAGCAGCACATTTTTTTTTTCTAGAATTTCCACATAAAACATCTTGTAAAACTTTTTAACATATATATAATTATACCTATATCATAATTTTCAAAGTACCAGGTATTTTGTCCAAAAAAACCACACACAGACGATATTGAGATATTTGTTTTAGCCATTCAAAGGGACGTGCACATGCATGCAGTGATGCACACAAGTGCAGGCTAATTTTACTGTGTCACTTTGTCTACACAAGTAATCTATATCTCTGTCATGAGATTCAAAGCATTTCATAGAAAAATATGAAAGTTATATGGCTATATAAGTATGTCAGTCAAATCACTCATTGCACGCGCCTTCAAATACATTGTACATGCATGCACATGTGGATAAAATGACCTTCCATGAGGATATCTATATAACATGCCTTAAAAGATTTAAATTCACTTGGAAAAGCATTTTCAGCAAACACTTACACACTAAAACAGGCAAAGAATAAGATTTTAAAAAGTAAAGGTTAACCGAGAGAATGCAATTTAATCACAACTATTGTTTTGGGAACATATATGGACTTATAAAGTGAGTACAGTGGAAATCATGTAAGTGCATCAGTCCCCAATGCCTATCCTAACACTTCCAATGGTGCTTGACAAATAATGTCAATTCCTATTTTTTTTTCTTGGGGTATAAAGAATCCCATACTCCATGGACATTTTTCTAAAATATAAACATGGAATCTGACAGGGGGTTAGTTACATTCCAATGCTATAACTTTTTTATTTGAAGAGATATGAAGTTCAAATAAGCTGTACCTGATTTGTAAAAGGTAAAGTAATCAAACTATGTAAATATAACTGTGGTTTTTGTTTTATGAAAAAATCCTTTGCCGTGCCTACTAAATGAGTGAAAATTCCCGAATTCAGTAATGTTTTTATTACTGAAAAGAGTAATAGTTCCCTTTTACAGTAATACTTCCCAAAAAAAGGAACTGTGCCCAACCTGTTAATATACAATTTCTGGTCACCTACAATTTTCACAGGGTTTTCAAATAAAATATTCAAAACTCTTATCTGTTCAAAATACTAGATTTTACAAACAAATTACAAAAGAAAACATGTATTTTTGCCGTTTAACAAGTAAATGAATTAGAGCGTAAATATATACATTCTCGCTATATTGCTAACAGTTTTACATAGAAAATTGCTCTTTAAAGCTTACAACAAAAATATTGTAAAGTATTAAAACTTACTGAGCTGTGGCATTTTACACATAAAAATCATACAGTCAGCCCCCAGGTCTTGCTCTCAACGCCGCTACAAACATCCCTGAATCCCAAGATCACACAGCAGGGGAAACAGCTAGAACACACCCAAGTTCACACAGCATGGGTTATATAAAAAGCACACCCAAGATCACTAAGCATGGGTAAGGTATAACTCACGGCGTCCAGACCTCATCTGACAAACACTAGCCAACACCCAGCAGTATAAATAAATGACTAGACTAAACAAACGGGTTCGACAAGTATACGTTGATAAAAATAGCAACAAGTACAACCCAGTGACCAATAGTGCGTAAATGAAATAATCGATAACTCCTAATGCCCAAATAAAGATAACTCTTACCAATACCTGTACAATAAGCTAATATAAAACATTAACACAATGTCACTCGTGACAAAGGTGAAGCCCTAGTAATTAAGTGCTCTACCTTTAAGAATGAAAGACGGTCGAATTGTAGATTGAAATTTCAGGTAGAGGGAATTTATATGTTTTGATTTTTCTAATTATCACAGATCTTACTGTGTCAACAAATTTTTTACTGTGTTACACAAATAAGATTTGAATCGTTACTGGGTCGGAAAAATTTGCAACACAGCTATGTCTACTGTACATATACTACAATGTGTATCAAAATTATCAAAAAAGTTGTGAATTCTATAGAAGAAATACAAAACTTTCGTATCCTTTACAAGTGATCAAATCTTCAAAAACACAGGGAATGAAATCCAATGTTGGTACAGTTTTGGCGTACAACCGATTGTCCACATCCAATTTAATACTAATTTTTATGGGTTAAATAATGATTAAAAATATTCAAAAAATGTATCTAAAACTTCGCTTTCTAAATTGTTGCTCTACGTTATTGAGATGTTACTCTTTTCAACGAAACTTTCTATACGTCCCACCCTTTTCAAGTGGATTGTAGATTGAATAATTTGCTCTAAAAATTTTAAAACGATATTACGAGATATATTCGATGCTCTGTATAAGAAATGTTCCCCTTCTCTAACCAAAAAGTATATCAATGGGCTGAAGTTCAGAATGACTTTTAAATCGCAAAAATATGAATGTAGTTCTCCGGATTTCTTACAAGTACAGTGTACCTACTTCATTATAACCACCATGATTCATGATACAAACCAAACATTTGAATACCTGAATACATAAGGATTTTGCCCACTCCAAGAACTAACTCAAAACGACTATATCATGCAGATGCAACTGCAGTTTCTCAGTATATTCTTTCGTATACTGAAAACGAAGGAAATGAAAAAAAAAATATACTGTCAATAATCAATGAATATTCAAATTCAATTTGTTTTCATTCTCTCTTTACAAAACATCATTATCTATTTTTTGAAAATTATTTATAAAGGTATGCCCATCCTCCTATGATGTCATACGTTTTTGCAAAAACTGTTATTAATATAATTTCATGCCTAATAGAACAATATAATTTTTTTAAGAATGCTTCTTAATACTCAGTAGGTGAAATAATAAATATTGTTAAATTAATGAAATTGGAAAATGCATATTTTCTTCACTTAATCAATTATTAAATCTTCAAATACTGTTGAAAAGGGTAGTAATTTCCTCTCAGGTATATTCATTCAGGCATTTTCGGATTTGAACTAACGTAAAATAGTTTCCTAATTCAAAAGTATCTGATTAGTAGCGAGTGATAAAAACTTTCAGCATCAGATTTATGCATTTTAACCAGTTTTTATATAATTTTTATAAAATTATTTTTTAAAAAATGTACGATTTTTTTTATGTTGACATGTACATCTGGTTATTCATGTCTCCCATCTTAAATAATATGGCAACCTATTCTTTCTATGCAATAAATGGTAAATTTAAAATGTATTAAATGAAAATAAATGCAGTTTTTATATTTTGAACCATTAGAATTGTGAGGGTGGGAAGACCTTAAATAAACGGATCCATTGCATTCTCAAAAGAATACGTATCTTATAGTAAGAGTTCTGTAGGAAGGCTTTTCTTTGTAACAATGTTTTCCACGCTTGATCTCCGTAAATGTTTCAAAAAGTCGTCAAATCTCCCCAAAGTTACATATTATCTGCAATCAATCAGAAATATTTTCGCTCAACTGAACAGAATTTTTTTTTAAATACATGTAACCGTTCCATGTGTAGTTCGGCTGTCCTTCCGCATGTCCCTTAACATTTTATTTTTTAACTTCTTCACCAGAACAAGTCGCCCGCGTGCTTTCACAAAATTGGCTTAAAAACGTTAATTTCCTATATATATTTCAATAGTAGAGCGTAAAAAAACTTCTAAAAAATATATTGCGTGTACAGTACTACATGTATAGCATTTAAAGTACGTAGGCAAATTTACTAAATATTGCAAATAATACGCTGTAAATTGTAAAGAACATTATATCAAATTTTCAGGATATGTTTTCTCGTTGCAGTAATATAGCATAAAAACTACGTAGGCAAATTTTCTAAATATTGCATATATTACGCTGTAAATTCTAAGGAACGTTAAATCAATTTTTTAGGATAATTTTCTTTGTAAGAATTCTGTATGCAGTAAACCTGCAACCTACCCTAAATAAATCGCATTTATTACTGCATCGAACTAATGCCCAAAGTATGTTATATATTAAAAGTTTTCATCTGTACATTGTACTTTCCTGCTTTTATTACCTTATGTCGAAGATGAAAACTTAAAATGTCTGAAATGAAATAAAAATGTCCGAAATAAAAGTTGGAAAATAAAAAAAATCCGGAAATGAAATGCAGCCTTTGGCTCAGGGTTTTCTTGGACGAGGAGGTTTCGAGTTTGTTCTAAGAAAGGACAATGTCCTCTTACAAGGGGAGATGTTCGCCCGTACAGCGCGGTGGGAGCTGATACCAAAAGATATCAACTGCTCAAAGTCCTTGAATGCCTAGTAAAGGTAAACAAATTGTAGCCCTCTACGGCAAGTGATGGGGTCCCCATATGAGTGAAAAATTCTCGACGGGGGCGTATAAGAACATGCAACCAATCAATCAATCAATAAATCCATCAATCAATTAAAAGGAAATAATTTCAATTAAGTGAATAATTATTGACATATTTTTTAAAAGCTTCTTCTAAAGAAACATTAGTCCAAAAAAGATGAAATGCATATGGAAACATTTTCCAAATTACTAGTATAGCCCCTTAGGTTGAGACCACAATGAACTTTCAACTTTAAACATAGGATTGTATAGAATAGCCCTGATTTTCATACACACATGAAGCATTCTCAAGTTCTCTTCGAATTTGTTCAAATCACGACCCCTCTACCAAGGGACAAGTTTTACACTGAAGCATAAAGGTAACATCTGCAATAGTTTTCTGCTAAAAAAACCCTTCAAATTCATGATGTCATATTTATATGGAAGTATTCTCATGTATAGTGAATATCAGCATTTAAGTTTTCACGAATAATGACTTTCAGAGGTGAGGGAGGGGGGCGAATATGTACCATGAAAGTTTTATATAGAAACTATGAGAGAAAACCTCCAGGAGTTCAGTTTCACATTTATTTAAATTATGAAACCCTGATGATAGGGTTGGCCGCAATTGATGCTTTGAATCATACTATTAGAAATATACTAAATAGGAGTAAAAAACTACTATAGGCCTCTTATTATTCAATTTTAGGATATTCGATCCTATATGTTTAGATTTATTTTATTTTAAACACATTATTTATGTTTTCAGTCTGTTTTCTGACATTGTTGAAGCGCTTTGATTTTTAATTCAAAACTTGTTCAAATATTTTATAGAATTGAAGGTTAAGTCATAATTTAGGAACAAAACTATTAAAAGATTTTTTTTCAAAAATCTACCTTGATATTTATTGTTTACATAAACATTAGATTAAAAATTATTAAATCCTGCTTTTTGAAATAGAGATTTTCGTTTTTTTTGTATCTTTTTTTAAAAAGATGTTTGGCTATCTATTTAATATTTATAACTACAGTTAGTCATATATGTATTATTATTTATGATTTACATATATATGCCCTATATTCTAATTAAATTATATTTACATGTCAAAATGTTCTAAGTTACACTAATTTTATGCATACATTTCAGCGGTTCATATACAATGTTCATGTTTATATGTATATAAGTAAAGCCTTTTTGACAGAAATGATACTCTAAAAATATAAATACACATAATTAAAATGATTTAATTTAATTTAATCAATATTTCTCGGTATAATAGAAATAATAATGCGTATTAAAATTAATGTTTCATTTATTATCACAATATAACCAAGGAATAATTAAAATAATATTTATCTAATTTACAAGGAGGAAAAAAAAATGGTTGGCAATCAAAAACAGTATTGGCAATCGGTTAAACGCAAGGCGTTCCGACCGATTAACCGGTTAATCGTTACAAAATACACAAGTTTCGGACATTTTAAGAAGTTAATTCTATTCATACCCTCATACCCCCCACCCCACCCCCGCCCACACACACACACACACACAATAAATAAACATTTATGTTAGTAAAAAATAAATGTAAGAAAAATGGCTTAAGAAAAATATTATATTTATTCTTGTTCAGTATACGTAATCTGACTTAATTTCGGAAGAAAACCATAAAGCATCCGTGTATCAAAAACATTGATAACTTTCTACTGAACCCAGCTACAATGCATTGACTAATATAATGCATTGATTAATATAATCATATTAAAGTTTAAACTACTTAATAATTTAAAATGTTTCTTTATAGAATAACTGCAAATGAAGTTCACAATTTTCAGCTGTGATTTAAATAATATCATTGAACGGATAAAGGAGATACTGGTAGCGTCATGAAGTTTAAATAGCAGTTAAAACGTTACAAATTCTTCAATTATCCGAACATTTCAGTCAGAGGAGTCTCAATAATTATCCCTAAATACACGTATGTAATAAAAACTTTTAAACGATCATAGTTTTTTTTTATTGCAAATTAAATATTGAGTAAATTTACACATATTTTAATTTTTAAGATTAAAAGAAAAAAAGTATCTCAAAATCACCTTGATACTTTGTGTTTCTAGTTTCTGTTTAAGATTTTTCCTAATTAATAATCAAAGCAATACATCCTTCAGGCTTTATAAGTTTTGATCACATGACCAACCCGTATTTACATCCCGCTAACAGTTTTAAGAAGATACTTGTTAGTTATATATTTACATTTAAGGCTGATATAGGACGGAACTGTTTGCAAATGTAAATATTATAAAAATATATCTAGGGGTCTGACATATCACTGCACATTTTGTTAAATAAATATAAATTTTGGCAAGGATAGTTTTTGTAGATTTTACAGAGGAAAAAACAAAAAACAAAACACAAAAAACCCCACAGATACTGAATACAGTAGAATTGCCAAACTAGAGTTGTGAACGGTTAACTAAAGAATTACAGGATATCGGCATGAAACGGGAAGAAAAACAATTCCTAATTTTTCTACTTTTTTGTTAAAAATTATTGATATTTTTGCATTGTTAGGAACGAAATCGGCTGCAAGAGAAAGAAAACAGACACATAGAAGAAAGGAGAAGGCTTCAAAGAATTGAAAGACAAAATGAAATATCACATGTAAGTATCAAGTTTACGATTTTTGTCTCCGGCTACTTTTAAAGCTAGGGAACATCAAATTTCATCTGTCTCTCATACTATCAATCTGTCCGTCTGTGACAAAACTTTGACCTTGCTCATATCTTTTGAAAGAGAAACGATAGCTCTTTAACATGAAACATGAATATAAGTTATGACAAGACTTTTCTGAATATTCAATGATTTTGACACTGTGACCCTGACTTTGAAGTAATTGATGAGCCTACGTTTTCAAAAATTTTATCTTTGCATGCAATATTTTCTTTGCAATATACCTTCATCACCTGCAAACGGAGATTATATGTCTCAATTTTATATGCAAGATCATGCATCACGTACGAGCGATTTCTAAAACGAGTTAAATTACATGTATCGACTAAAAAGTTGATGAAAAGTTTATCAGAAGTCTTGTTTAAAGTAATCATTTCGTAAGTTTTATGGTCGATACAATGATCTAGTCAGCAAAAGCAATTTATCATTAAGTCAAATGCTGACTGACGTTTTTCATACTAATTATAAGTCTATTATTCATACACAAAATTGACGACCGATGTTTCCGTTATTTCCCGATCACGACAAGGAGCACACGGCAGGTGTTTCCGGTCGACAGGTGATACTCACTTATGATCCCATCTCTAAATTTTTGGTAGTCTGTATTTGCTCTGCTCCTATTTTGTATTGTTTTATGAACTTCTAAATTTTAAAACTGTTTGTCATCTCCATATATTTCATTCATAAGCTATGATGATTTGAACAAATTTTTTACTTATCAGGCTTTAAAAAAATTATGAAACAAAATGACATAGAAAGTACCTGAAACAAAAGCAAAACTCATTTAGTTACGCTTTAAATAAATCTCAAAAGAATAATAATTTATAATAATATATATTGATATATATTAAGATATTTTATTGCATAAGGTACACCACAACCTGATAAGACCTAAATTTGAAAGATACAGAACAGAAAATGATACCCCTAAAAGGAAAGAAGATGTCTCAGATACAAGCAGTGATGAGGAAGAAAGAGGCGTAATGGAAAAACGAACGTTTCAACCTAGGTCGCATGATAAGTTTGAAGGGTGGTTATCCAAATTAGTAAGTAAAGATGTAATGTACCGTATAAGTGGAAATTTGAGCGAGACGCAAATTTAGCGATTTGTCCTTAAAAATGGTGTTTTGTTGTTAGCGAGAAGCAATTTTAGCGATTTGAAAGTGATCCCTAAAGAACCTACATGTATTACAAATAAAACACGATAAATTTTAGCGATATTTAATTTTAAGGATCTCAGCACCCTCGCTAAAATTGCCAAAATTAAATCCTCGCTAAAATTTCTACTTATACGGTATTTAAGAATAATGTTTACATTTGATGCATTGTTCATGAATACTAGAGTGCAAGTGTCTACATGAATATCTAAGAATAATCAGGGTTCTCCATAAGCTGTTTTACTGTGTTGCTTCCGACACATTAAATTTTTTTCCGACACAGTAACGATTCAAATTTTATGCATGCGACACAGTAAATAATTTGCCGACACAGTAAGATCTGTGTTAATTAAAAAATGTAAACACACACATTCTCTCTAACTGAAACTTTAATCAAACAATTCTACGGTCTTTCAATTCTAAAAATTAGACCACTTAATTACCAGGGCTTCACCTTGCATAATCAGTTATCTCCTAGACCCTCGCCGGACTTTACGCCTGACGAAACATTGATAAATGATTTGTTTTCACGCTTCCATGTAACGGATATTTGGTAGTTGGAATAAAATACATCGCATTATTTTAAAAAATATATATTTATATTTGTCTCTTCTAAAGAGCCACGGTGCTAGAATTATGTTAGTCCTGTTAGTCAAACATAACATCGTACCAAATTGAAAGTCATTTATTTAAATTAATTGATAAATTGCCTAACCCTAACCCTGACAAATTTTCAACATGTTCATGGAACTTTTAAAAATATTTTACTGTTCTGAAATTTCTATCTTTCTTTTCTTTTGTGTGCGGAAACTCTATCAAGAAAACTGATAAATATATAATCACGGCAAATCTCCTTCAAAAATGTTAAATAGTTCGACTGTATCGGTTCGAATTTCCTCTGCCCTTCAGAACATCCCTTCAGAACATGTTTTTACTATTATCAATATGTACGACCATACCATTTGTGTAACGAATTAGCAATTTTTACATAATTAAGTACATGTTTTCTTTTCTAATTATAATAAATAGTGATTCAGTTGCGAATCTGATCGCGAATATACCGCAAAATTTAAGTGCTTCGCGTATACTCTGCAACACAGTAAAATTTGATGGAAAACCCTGGAATAATACTGGGTATAACAAAGAAATTTCAAATCTTATGGATAAAAAAAAATTTGAAAAGAGTTTTTTTTTTTTTGAAAAAAATGAAGATTTTAAAATTGATTTGTTTTGAGAAATTCTTCAATTGCTGTCAAAGGTCGACTGCACTAATAGACATGCAAAATTTGCTACCAAAAAATTTCAAAACGCTCATTTTCTTTTATTTCATATATTTTGTAATCACATTATATAAAACTGTTCATAAGATGTCAATGCTAATTATCATTTAAGGTTTTTCATTTCAGACGTAAGACCTCATAGTTATTCTACTGTTTTTGCTTTTTATTATGGTTTTTTGCTTCACAAGGGAGACCTTTAAGTGATTCTATTGTTTATAATTAATACAACCCCCCTTTTTCTTGACGGCCCGATTTCAAACTTGGTGACATGATTCCTTTTTCTACACTTGCCTAGATTTGATTGATTGATTGATTGTATATTGTTTAACGTCCATCTCGAGAATTTTTCACTTATATGGAGACTTCACCCTATGCAGGTAAAGGGCTTCAAATTTAGACCTACACTCGGCACCCAGGGCCATGAGCAGTGAGGCTTCTTTATTAGCGCCTACCGTGACGCGGGATCTACGATTTTAAGGTCATATCCTAAGACCTGTGACTTTCACTTCTGATGCCGAGCGCTCGGCGAATTTCGAAGGAACAGCAACTACCTATTTTTACGTGTTAGGTTTGACGCGGCTCCGCGAATGCGAATCGAAACTTGGCCTCCCGATTACGAATTTAACGCTCTATCACTAGGCTACCATGAGCGGTACATTTGTTTGAAGTATATACATAAGGCAGTTGTCTTTTCTTAAACATTGCATCGTTCAACCTTTTATTCATGAAGGGAGGTGGTTTTTCCAGTCATTTTTAGCTCACCTGAGCCGAAGGCTCAAGTGAGCTTTTCTGATCACATTTTGTCTGTAGTCCGTCTGTCCGTCCATCTGTCTGTCTGTCTGTCTGTCTGTCTGTCTGTCTGTAAACTTTTCACATTTTCGACTTCTTCTCAAGAACCGCTGGGCCAATTTCAACCAAACTTGCCTAAAAGCATCCTTGGGTGAAGGGGATTCAAGTTTTTTCAAATGAAGGGCCACGCCCTCATTCAAGGGGAGATAATTGGGAATTAATAAAAATTTGGTGGCATGTTTTAAAAATCTTCTTCTCAAGAACCACTGTGCCAAGAAATCTGAAACTTACATGGAAGCATCCTCAGGTAGTGTAGATTCAAATTTGTTCAAATCATGACCCCCGGGGGTAGGGCGGGGCCACAATGGCCGACAAAACTTTTACATATAAATATTTAGGAAAATTCTTTAAAAATCTTCTTCTCAAGAACCACTGTTCCAGGAAAGCTGAAACTTATATGGAAGCATCCTCAGGTAGTGTTGATTCAAGTTTGTTCAAATCATGACCCCCGGGGGTAGGGCGGGGCCACAATGGCCGACCTAAGTTTTACATAGAAATATATAGGAAAATTCTTTAAAAATCTTCTTCTCAAGAACCACTGTGCCAGGAAAGCTGAAACTTATAAGGAAGCATCCTCAGGTAGTGTTGATTCAAGTTTGTTCAAATCATGACCCCTGGGGGTTGGGCGGGGCCACAATGGCCGACCTAAGTTTTACATAAAAATACATAAGAAAATTCTTTAAAAATCTTCTTCTCAAGAACCACTGTGCCAAGAAAGCTAAAACTTACATGGAAGCATCCTCAGGTAGTGTAGATTCAAGTTTGTTCAAATCATGACCCCTGGGGGTTGGGCGGGACCACAATGGCCGACCAAACTTTTACATAGAAATATATAGGAAAATTCTTTAAAAATCTTCTTCTCAAGAACCACTGTGCCAGGAAAGCTGAAATTTATATAGAAGCATTCTCAGGTAGTGTAGATTCAAGTTTGTTCAAATCATGACCCCTGGGGGTAGGGCGGGGCCACAATGGCCGACCAAAGTTTTATATAGAAATATATAAGAAAACTCTTTAAAAATCTTCTTCTGAAGAATAGTAAAGCCATAATTGATCATATTTATATGGAAGCATCCTCAGGTTGTGTAGATTCATTGTTGTTCAGGCCATGACCACTGGGGGTTGGGCGTGGCCACAATAGGGAATCCAAGTTTTACATAGAAATATATAGAACAAAATTTAAAAAATCTTCTTCTCAAGAACCACTGGGCAAGAAAAGCTGACACTTATGTGGAAGCATCCTGGGGTAGCCTAGATTCTAAATGCTTAAAATTGTGACCCCCGGGGGTTGGGCGGGGCCACAATAGGGAATCCAAGTTTTACATAGAAATAAATAGGAACAAAATTTAAAAATCCTCTTCTCAAGAACCACCGGGCCAAAAAAGTTTAAACTTATGTGGAAGCATCCTGGGGTAGTGTAGATTCTAGATTGTTGAAATTATGATCCTCCGGGGGGGGGGGGGGGGGGGGGGGGGGGAGTCACACTAGGTATTACAATGGGGAAATTGGGTATAGAACGGCATCACCAATGCTGCTCAGGTGAGCGATGTGGCCCATGGGCCTCTTGTTCATTTTTATTAGTGGAATGTGATTGTCGATTACTCGAGTAATATCATTGTGCACGTGGTAGGTTGCGGTTTTTATGCAACATGATATAGTTAGGACTTTTAAAATGTCAGGACGAATTCAAATCAAAACTATTGATCTAAATAAAAGATTAGTATGTCTATTCGATAGATGCATGCTTTTGCTGAATAATTTTTAAAGTTTGCTTTTATATTCGTTATATTGTTCGTTATCTTCATATGTTTCACTATACAGGTAGCTGCATTTTGATGTATGAAGTGGGAAAGAGGGTGACAGTTTATTTATTGATATAAGTACAGGGCCGTTTAGAGCATTAAGTAAACCTAGCTCTTTGGTTTATTGATATCTTTCTTAGCGAATCATAATATTATGAAGAATTTTAATTCCATTTTTTGTCTTTAATTAATACAGGAAATTATGTCTGGGCCCAATAAGGAAAATATGCGGAAATTTGTGGAAGGCAAGTGGTATAAGGAAGTATCAGAGCGTCATCTTGGAGAGACACTAAAATCTAAGTTGCAAGACAAAAGATTAAATACAGAGGAAAAAAATGTTGCAGATATAATAAAGGAATTTCGAAAGGATAACCCCGGGCAGTATATCGACGACGAGGAATGTCATATGTTTTTGCAATACGTGGAAAATATGTGTAAACGTAGTGAACAAAAACAAAATATAGTCGACCTCAAAGATTTAAGGAGAAAAATTAACAATTACAATTCATTTATATTGATACAAAACTTTAATGAATTTTTAAGATTCGGAAATCCGGTTCCTCGAAGACGTAGACAATTACAGTTATTACGAATATGTATTTTTGATATATGTCATGGTGTTAGACAGGCAACTGGTTATTGGCCTCGAAGTACACAAATTCTCTCGGTATACCTTCTTATAAAATTTATTGGAAAAGGTGTTTTGTTACAAATACAGACCGGAGAAGGAAAATCTTGTATAGTAGCAATGTTCTCAGTATTTCTCTCATTGTCAAAAAATAACAAAGTAGATGTTATTTCAAGTTCCCCAATTTTAGCAACAAGAGACGCAGATGAATGGAAGGAATTTTATAGTTTATTTGGAATAACTGTAGGTTGTAACTTAGTGCCCTCTACAAATGATGAAAGGAAAACATGCTATAAAAATGATATCATTTATGGAACTGTAAGCTCATTTGCTTCTGATATTTTGAGACACGAATTTCTAATGAAAAACATATTTGAAAATCAAAGTCCACGAGCAATAGTTGTAGACGAAGTGGATTGCATGTTGCTCGATCAAAGTGTACATTCTACTTATCTTAGTCAGTCATTGCCTGGCTTACATCATATCGAACCGATTATTTTAATTATATGGAATGAAGTAATTACTCTTCCAGTAGTTACGTCCGACTCTTCGCAAATGTTCTATGTTGGAAAGGCAGAACCATTCCATGTACTTTTATCAAATATAGCATGTACAAGTGCTTGCGTTGAGACACAAATTAACCCTTTAGGGATTATTCAGTTATTAGAAAAAAATAAATATCTTGTAGAAGGATTTACGGAGAATTTTGTCAGAGATACGGAAGCAGCAAACATTGAAAGAAATTGTTTTAAAGAAACATTTTCAAAGAAAAAAATAAAAGACTGTATTGGGTTTTTCCAAGAAAAATTTCATATGCTGTTTGAATTATATGTGATGATTTCTGATTCAAAGATAGAATGTATATCCCATTTTTCAAAAAGTGGAACACCCTGTATAAAACTCCTTTTAGTTGGAGAGGGACGTGTGAGCTTGCTCTTCGAGAATAAGCAAACATTATCTAAAAACATTAGAGAAAAGATTTGGGGTTTAGTCGGAAGTTCCAATAAAGATTCCTACGAAGTTCCAAGTTATCTGATTGAATTTATAAATCATAGAATGATATCATGGATCGAGAATGCTTTCATTGCAAGAGAAATGACAGAGAAAAGAGAGTATCTTGTTACAGATGATGGTATCCTTCCCGTAGACTTTGATTCAACAGGTGTTATCCAAGCAAATACAAAATGGGGCGACTGTTTGCATCAATTTCTTGAACTAAAACACGGGAAACAAATGAGTCAAATTACAATTGAAACAAATTTTTTGTCAAATCATGCATTTTTCAAAAGATACGTTAGACGCATATACGGAGTATCTGGAACTTTAGGGACATTTACCGAAAAAAAATTCATGAAAGAGAATTATAATTTAAGTTGCTTGTCAATTCCAACATTTCGACCTAAACAGCTTGATGAAATGCCAGGGATTGTTTGTGAATCAGAAGAAGAATGGATGTCGAACATAGAATCCATAGTAACAAAAAATATCGAAAACGAACGATCGGTCTTAGTCATCAATGAAGATATCAGGACTTCAGAAACTATTTCAGCAAAATTACAAGCTAGTTGTTCAACTGCTTCTATTCATCTATATACCAAAAATAACGAGGAAGATCGACTAAAAGATAAACCTTTGAGAGGAAGGGAAATTATCGTTGCAACGAATATCGCCGGCCGTGGAACAGATATAGAAGTTAGCGAGTCTTTGTCTGCCAATGGAGGCTTGTTTGTTCTAGTCACCTTCTTACCTTTAAATAACAGAGTAGAGAGACAAGTGTTTGGTCGAACTGCTAGAAAAGGGCAATCTGGAAATGCACAATTGGTGATAAACAAAGATGACTTGGATTCAGTTTTCAGGCGATTGAAAACAATGCAACAGGTAAAAGCAGAACGGGATGACAGAGAAGCAAAAAGAGTTAAGGGACATATTATTCAAGAATTAGAAAAATTAAAAAGAAAGGAAATCCTTTTTAAAAGATACTGTAATTTTTTGAGAAAGCATATCATCTCGAACGAAGATTTATTCCAATATGACAAAGATGTAATCGTCAGTTCGTTACACGAATTCTGGGGAATCTGGCTGAAAATGAAATCTGAAAAACTTGAAATGGATAATTTTGAAAGCAACCATGAAGAAATTGGGTGTGAGTTACACTCTAAATTACTTCAAGCAAGGGACAGAATGCTGAAGAAAACATTTCCTAGTTCTAATATTGCGCATATAATTAAGTTTGCAAACGTACAATTTTTTAACAAATTGTACTCTGAAGCAGAAGATCTTTATTCAAAAGCAATTGCAATTGATAAAAAGTGGGCAGCTATTGCTTTTTACAATAGAGCATATTGTCGCCTACTTCTGAAAAAAAAGTCATACATTGACCTGGCTTTGAAAGATTTCAAAGATGCTCTAGATGGATTTAATGTTTTCAAGGGAGAAGTTATGTTATGCTTAACATTATTGGGCAACACCCCCTCAACAGAAAATGGAAGCTTAACAGATAGGCAGTTCAAGGTCCGATGTCATATTATAAATTACCTGGAGGAAAATATTGATGAAGCTATTAAAAAACTTAAAAAATTAAAGAATGAAAAAAAAGATGCTGATATTATTGGAAACAATATTTTTTGTGCAAATCTTGCCTCGGATTCTAGAGCAAAAGATTACGACGAAGGAGTTTATATGTTTTGGGAATTAGGGCTTACTGAGATTGTTGCAATCGATGAAAAAAAACCATTTTGTTGGAAAGGAGTATTAGTTGCTGCATTAGGGGTTGCAGAAATTGCTTTAGGAACATTGGCTGTTGCAGTTTCAAGTGGAATCCTTTCAACAGTCGGTTGGACTCTTATTTCTGAGGGAATAAATGATATTTGCACTGGTGCAAAGGCAGTGTACGACAGAGATCAAAATTTTTTGAAGTCCTGGATGATCAGCAAAGTTACAAGCATTACCATTGCTGTAGTTTCTTTTGGGTTTAGTCATGTAAAGTCAGTTCTTGATGGCTCTCAATCAATAGTTGAAACAGCTGGTTTAGTGAAAGATAAATTGATGACTGGAGCTAAAGAACTACTCTGTGAACTTAAACAGCTTCCTCAAAACATCGCCTCTGTATCAAAAAGTGCATTTAAATCTGCATTATACGAAGTAGGGAAACACGTAGGGAAAGAGGTTTTGAAACGTGGAGGCACATTTCTGGCTGATACTGGAAAGGCTCAACTCAACGCGTACCTAGAAAAGAGAGTAATAGAAAATTTGGAGAAAAAATTAAATGAACATTCTGATTTTAATATTACGCTCAAAAGGTATGCTATGTTACAAGTTAGTCATGGCCTTGAAAGAACATATATTGTCGAGAATTATTTCAAATGTACTTCAGAATTAATGACACCAAAAAAATTAGGAAAATTCAGGCAAATTTTGTTTGGCTGCGCGAAAGGAACAATAATGGCAGGGAAAGGAGCATTCAAAAAATCTGTCAATTCTGAAATATATGAGTTATGTGCACCTATCTTAAGTTTGCTAGATACAGTACAGGGAAAGACCTTTGACGTTGGTGATGTTGTAAACATTTATACAAAAGAAGTAATTGAAGATTTTAAGGTACTTTATAGAGAATCAAGGACATCTGATGTCGGTAATGCAAGAGAAATTGCAGAGGTAGTGAAAAAAGACATTATAAAACAGTCTGCTGAAAAACTGTACGACTTGGTACAAAAGGCTTTTGAAAGTACAATAACAAATTTATTGGCCAAGAAAATGGAAGAAGTTGTAGATATTGTTGTTGTTGAACGAAAAAATGTCAATGAATTATGTAAAGAAGCAATTACAAGAATAACTTCAATTTCATTTAAAGACATCAGTTTAACAACACTTTCGACGGCAATTAAGTTTACTGCAGAGGAGATGGGATGCAAGAACATTCTCCAGGCCTCAGAAATTGCAAACGCTGCTGCGGATATTGTTTCTATCTCTAAAAGTGGTATATCTGTGGAAAGCGTAGGAAAAATGATATATGTTGTAAAATCAACAGCCGAGGAAATGGGTTGTTCCAAAATATCAAAGTATCTGAATATAGCAGACTTTGCTGTGCAATTTTCCTCTAAAACAATGAAAGAGGATACCTTAAAAACTTTTGGAAATTTTATAGACACATTGCAGACGACAGCAACAGAGGTGTCGTGTACAGAAATGGTACCTTTTCTGAATATATCGAAAGCAGTTACACAACTACGATCTAATTTCTGCCTCGAATCAATCACAAACACATTTGATCTAATTGTTAAATCTACCAATACAGAAACGTGGACAAACTCTAACGAAATCAAGACAATTTTTTGTGTTGCTGATTTATTTTTGAAAAATAAGAAGAATCCTGAAACGAAGGCAAGTGGGGAACATTTGGGAAATGCTTTTGGAATAATTAAAACATTAGCAAAATGTAACAGCAATTCGATATCTTCAAAAGTATCAAGTGTAGCTGACGAAGCAATGGATATGTTGTCAAACATAAAAGGAGGAGTAGCTGTAGACACGTTCAAAAACTGTTTACAAAAGGTGAAATCTGTAGCATCAAAGGAATGTCCAAAAGTATTAGACTTTTTGAACATAACAGAAGCTGCTATTGTTTTTTCAGAAGAATCAACTACTGAACATTTTCAAAGTTTTATGAGTGTAGTAGCATCAAGAGCCAGAACATCGGAAAGCAAAAAACTGTCAACATTTTTGGATATTGTAGAATCTGCCTCTAAATTCACTCCAGATTTAGTGAAAAGTAATGCTTCAACGACTTTTAATAAGTTTGTGGAAACTGTTTCCTCGGCAGTTGAACAAGGCAGTAATAGTGAGATGAAAGAACTTTTAAACTTCACAAAAAAATTAAGTGGTTTGACATCAGATTTTCAAGCAGGAACATGTAAAGAAACAATCGGAAATTTACTTGATACAGTTAAATCAACAGCTTGTGAAAGAGGGACCGAGGAATTTCGAAATGTTCTGCATGTAGCCAAAAATGCAATAAACATGGCTGACATTGAAAAGAAATAAACTGAATTTGCGTTTTTCTATTTACATGTATAATCAACTCACACATACACATGAATTCTAATGATGAAAACATTTTAGCATATGGATATCAATCTTTCATTTCATGTGAAATCGTAAAGCCGTTTTTTGGTGGGACTCAAATATGTCGGATTAAGTTACCAAGGTATACAATTTATTTTGGTAGATATTATTTTGGTGAATTCAAAATCTATTATATTTCGTAGGTAATGTTGCATTTATAGGCTGCGCTCTTGTAACCGATGCACCCTGAAAGTTGATGGGAAATCCTAGGGAAAACGGAGATACTATTTACAAAACACACCTTAATATCTCTGTAAGTCTTTTTTTATGTTTTGATTGTTCTATTGTGTAAGTTATAGCTTAAAACGTTAATATTTCTTTTCTTGATAACTTTACGCCATTACGTCATTTTGCTGACAATGCATTCCAAGCGCATGTGTGCTTACTGAAACAAACCGTCCCAAACGCAAAACAAATGCAAATACAGATATAGCTTTCATTTCAACTGCACAGGTGATGTAAAGAACATTTTTTTAAGCTAAAATATTTGTATAATTTAAAAAAACTTAAATAGAAGACAATTGTTTTTTCATTGCTGATTCAGTTTACATATAAGCTACATTTGCACATATATATCTCTGTAAGTCTTTTTTTTATGTTTTGATTGTTCTATTGTGTAAGTTATAGCTTAAAACGTTAATATTTCTTTTTTTGATAACTTTACGCCATTACGTCATTTTGCTGACAATGCATTCCAAGCGCATGTGTGCTTACTGAAACAAACCGTCCCAAACGCAAAACACACATATTTATGTACTAATTAACATGAACATGTACCAAAACATAAATTGTTGAATAAACTGTATTGTTCTTGAGCGTGCTGCTTAAAATGACAGATGATTAACCATTGTTAAACAAACCCGACCTTTATTGGGGTCTTTTGGAGTAAAAGATGGGGCAGTAATGAAATCCAAATTAAGAAAGATAAAATTTGTTTGAGAATATATAGAACAATGCTGTATATATATATATTTTTAATTATAAATAGTATTAACTGAATGGATAAATCTATATTAATAAGTGTTTGTTTATTTATTTACAGGTCATCTACCGTTAATAACAATCATTTAAAAATGGGGAAGTTTACAAACGCAAAGCGTGAATTAATTAAAAATTAAAAATATTTAAAAGATGTTAGATTATTCAAATTTATGTTTGCTAAATTTTTATGAGTTAGCTAATGTTTTTTTATCTTACAAAATTTGACAAATGAATGATTTTCGAGATAAAAAATAAAACGATCCTTTTATATTTGGTCTATTTGGATATTTGGAATCTTTATCAATACTTAGGATCAGGAAAGGATGAATAACCATAGTTAAGTAAAGAACTTATCAAACTTGGGATGTTTTTGAGGTCCGTGTTTTCCCTCCTCTTATTAGTCCCTTACCGGTGAAACCGGAGGGGACTATGGGTTTCCTGTCTGTCCCCGTCTGTCTGTCAGTCTATCCTTCTTGGTTTTTCCGCAAATATTATTTTACACGTTTGCATATATTAAGCGGATTTTCTGAATTTTGTTTTGCTCCACTGATTTTTGACAGAATTATGGCATTTTTAATTTTCCATAATGGTTTAAGATCGGGTTCGAGCTTCGCTTAATTCCGATGGCCAACATGGTAAATCTGAAGCGAGAAAAAGATGTTGAAACAATGAGTTGAATTTTAGTCTTTATGTGGACTATTTTTTTATGCAAATGGTATTCACAACCTCAAAAACAAGCAGTTGTACCTTGGTCATAACTTTTGCATACATGTATTATAAAATGACATCCTGATGAAAAAGGGTAACCCGGTAGGAGACATGTATTGCTTATGCAATACTCTCAGAATGCTTGTTTTGTATTGTTTTACGGACTTTTTAGCTTATATACTGTTCCTTATCTTCATATATTTCATATACTCTTATTTTGTATTGTTTTATCGACTTAGATATTGGATACTGTTCGGTATCAATATCCACAATGTAAAGATACACAGATGATGAAAATCTTATTATTGACATATGGATTGGGAGAAGAAATAGATATAATTATATTTTTTTTTTTAGGATACCAAAATAGAATTACTAATGTTTTGAAAAATCAAAATAAACTATAATATTGTAAAATGCTCTTGAATGATATTAACAAGAAAGAAAGGGATCTGTTTTAAAACATATTTTATTATTTCCTTTTGATTGTAAATGGAAGGAATTTAGGATCTCACATTGTTTGTGGTTTGACGTGTTATCCAATAATATGTTTCCAGCCTTGGTAAGGACGCAAAACACATACATTTAACGAGTTTCAGTCAACGTCATTGTAGATTCTGAACCGACCTTTGGAATTTACAGGGGTCCCTGTCAACACTCTTTTCAAATTTTTACTCACAAACTTAATAAAAGTGCGAAGCACTTTTCTGTAAAGTGTGTGAGTAAAAAGGCAGAGTTCACACATCGATGAATTCTGAAAAAAGAACGTTAAGTTCTTATAATTTCAATTACGAATTTTTAAAATTATTAGAATTATTTCTCTTTGAGGCCGCCACACAATCCGTTATTTTGTCGGCGTATGAATACTTCATGCCGCAAAGAAATTAAGCAAAATGAATATCGTACAATCCAACTGAAATTGTCAAAAAAATCAATAAATAAACATTAAAACTCATTGAATGTCAACTCATATCGTATAAAGGCATATTCTCCAGAATAATTCGTTCTTGACAATGGCCATGTTGATATTAACGACAACACTCATAGCGAAAGTTGCAGATCGACAACGTCCTTGATTTGCTCTGGTTCGTTTTAAGATTTAGGGAGAATATTGGATCTGTAGGATGTAAATATATAAATTTGATGCTGATAAGTCAAGAGTCAGAGGAACATTTCTTTTCCCATTCATAACGATACATGTACCAACTAAGCTGATATGCAAAGTCGAGAAAATGACATTATGATCAGCAATTTAAAAAAAAAAAATAAAAGTCACACTCTTGACCCGACAGTGACATAAGCATAATATTCCCGTCTGTCAGTCCTGGTTTGTTTTGTTTCTAATATCAAGTTTCTTTTAATCATAATTCAGCTAAATAGAAGTATTTGTTTTCATTGTTTTACAACAGCATAGATGTTAGTTCAAGAAAGTATTTCTGATTGAAAAATTCATCGATGTGTAAACTTTATCTTGAATTTGTTCTCGTCCAATCAAAACACAGGGAATCAATAATTAAAATTAAGATTTTTTTTTATTAATTATTAATTGTATCCTCAATTTTTTTAAGATGAGATTATGATATGCTTGTTATATATAACCTTTATTTGTGATTATATCCATATTTTGTAATTGTCTTCCTTTTTGATATGTACTTAATACACATATCCGTTTTTATTTATTTAGCAATTATCTGAAGTCTTTTGTACAATTATCAATTTTAAACATTAGAATATGAAATGTTTTAGAAAAAAAACTGTTCTTTGTTATATGTTCATTTTTTCTGATTTTGAGATCAATAAAAGCAATATTTTTACACTTTGTTAGAATTTTTTAAAGAAAATTGCATTTGATTGCATAGATACTTTAAAGAGAGCACGTGTATGTTATTTATACTTTGAGGACATATCATGTGGGTTTTTTTCATGATGACTTATTGTGATAAATACTATGATCTTTTGACCCCCAGGGGTAAGGTGGGGAAAAAAATGGACGATAAAAATTTCACATTATACAATTATTGACTGGGTATGAGGGAAACATATGATTTGTTGGACCTGAAGGTGAAAATGCTGCCCGAATCCTAGTCTATTACTGTTTTGTTATACCCTTCACTGCTCACTTAAGATTGATCAATTTAATCAATACACGCTATATTATCAATAAATTTTATATGGAAAATTATGGCTTCTTCAGTAAATACAAAAAATCAAGCTGAGAAAGAACAAAATCAATTATATGTTTATTGTATCACAAAAATGATTTATCATAAAACAAAATCTTTACTTCTTCCTTACCTTGCTCTTAGCAACAACTATTGTAGCTCTTAACTTCGGCTATTTTCGCGTCGCCGATATTGAACGATGATTATTAATTGTGACGTAACAGACGTGTGACGTTGCGGTCTTACAATTCTTGTGTAAGACCGGTCAATAGTGAAATTGTTAGAACGATGTAATAAACAGTTCTTTTGTTGGACTTTTTATAAGTAATAAATATATAGATTACAAAGAAATATATAGGGAAACCTTATAAAATCTTCTTTTTAAGTACTTCAAGTTCATGCTTAGTGATATTTATATGGAATCATCCTCAGGTAGTGTAGATTCTAGTTTGTTCAAAGCATAACCCCTGTGGGGTTTAAATTCAAGCCCCCCTAACCTCAGTAAATCTCAGAGAAGTGTGCATCCCCTGCCGAACAGTCACATCCGGAATAACTAAAGATACAAGAAACCCTATACATGTGTACAACTTATAAGTACTGAAAACAATATTTGTACAATGTAACTTCTCCAGTCCTTCATTTCATAATGAATACCTTGCTTTATTTGAATATATTTGGTTCTTTGTGATTTAAAACTGTTCAAACCTTGTTATCGCTATATATTACACAAAAAGAAAGATGTCTTGGGGTGTTCTTTTCAGATATATAAAATGCGTAAAAATCCTAATACTGTTGCTACTTCTACCGGTAAAAATGATAATAAGTATCGAAAATTCAAAGAGCACTTGTAATGAAATTGCTTCCGATCAGAGAATTTAATAAAAATACAGAATGTTTGTTTTAGATAACGAGTTATGGACTGCCTTCTTACCCCTTACTTCCATGTTTCTTACTGACGATTGAAAAGTAAAATGAAGGTGACCACGATTACAATAAAGCATTGTTGTTAGGCTATAATGAAACAGATGGAGATATCAAACAATATTTAAAATCAAAAGTATATATAACAATACAAAATAAGAGCAGAGCAAAGACGGACTTCAAAACATCTGAGGTTGGATCGGGTGGCATGGAGGAGTGAGCATTCTTGCCGACAAGTCACACCTGCTGTGTGCTCATTGTTATCATCGAGAAATTGAAGGAAACACTGTCGTAAATTCATAATATAATTAATGACTAACCATTAGTAAGGAAAACATGAGTCAACATCTTACACACCGAAAAATTGTAAATGCTGACAATGTCATTGTAGAGAACATAGAACTTAAAAGTTGATGACTTTAAACGAGACTGCTGATATTCTTGTTTTATCACATATTTTCCCTTTTATCCCGTTGATATAGCTCATGTGATATCGTTTTCGTATCAACACTATGTATTCCTACGCCGCGTGACGTAATGTAAATAAACAAATACATGTGTATGATGGAGAGAATGACCTAATTTGTCAAATTTCACTTTATTTGATGTATTTTAACAAGATTTCATTCATGAATTTAAAAAAATAAGCGCTAAATATTTTCTTTCTTTAATATTTGTACGAACTATTTCATACAGCGTAATTTTATTTATTACGTTATTTGGTCCGAGGTATCCGAAAAGGAACTTTGAATTAGAAATAACGACAAAATACACATTTATAGTGAACAAAAATATGTGATAAAAAGAATCTCCCATGGTTTGTGATTTGGTATGATTTTTATCCAACTCGTTGTGTGTTTTCTATCCCCTTGCCAAGGCTCGGGGATAGAAAACACACAACTCGTTGGATAAAAAAGCATATCAAACCAAAAACCATGGGAGATCCTATATTTATCATTTTATTTGTCAATGATTAAAAAGCAGCGCCAACATTTTTTTCAACTTTTGTAATTTACATGTAAAGCAAATTCTAAAAAATGGAAAAAAAAACTGAAAAATATATATTATTTAAAATATTTCAAACATTAAAATTAAAGCAGAACCCTTTGAAAATATTTATTTCTTTTTTACAATGCAGTTACATTTGAAATTAATGAATTCAAAATATTTTCCATCCACCGAAAGATGATCTAGCGTTGCTAAGGCTCTCTATTCTACCCTTTATACCATTGGACGTTTCTTTACGGCCGAAACACGACATCGCTTTGCTTTATTGCAGCAACAGTTACATCAGTGATGGAGTTGTGTGAAGTTCCAGATGCCTTGCATTGCATTTGACCATATGGTCTTGAATTAACAACCAAGTCTGTGTATATATAGCCATTAGGTTCGCAGTATATAGTCCAAGAGAAAAGTTAACGTTAACCCCGTTGTCTGGTGACGTGAAGATTCCAGTATCTCTATTGTATTGTCCACCAATGTTAGTGACAACTTCATAAAATATACAGTAACCGCATCGTTATTCGTTACAGGATACACGATACGATAGGATACACGCACGATACAATACGATACACGCACGATAGTACAAGATACACGCACGATAGGATAAACGCAAAATTTAACACGATACACGCAAAACACGATACAAGCAAAGTAAGATAGACTTGATAAACGATCTTCACGATAGGATAAACGCAAAACCTGATAGGATTGTTTCAAAATGCGGAACGTTTTCTGACAAGACGAAAAGATAATTTTGTTCAGATGCTGCAATTTTGTAATTTAAATACTTTCAATGCATCAAATCCAAATTATAAAGTACATTAATTTTATTTATTATAATTTTAAGAAATTGAGACAACTGGTAATTTTACAAAAGTTGCTTATTTGTATATATTTTTTCACAGCGACTAAATGGATAATTATGAAATGTAGACTGTTTTTTTTTTTAAATTTCTACTCAAGGGTGTGTAGATTATTTGTGTAAATATTGAAATACTCATCTTAAGGTGTAAGTATGACTCGTTCAATTATGGACATTTTAATGTACTTGTAGTTGTATGCATTAAAACATGTAAACCGTCTCAACAAAATATGAGTCTGCTACAACTGCACATGTACATGTACGTTTGCTAAGCTCTCACTTATGTATATGTAAACATGTATATATCATATAATTAAAACCTAGTATTAATTAACGAACATTGAATGATAGAATACTTTTTTTCTTTACAATACAAACCACAAAAATTCAAACAAATAATAAAAGAGTGAAACTCAATTATTCCGACTAATTAATTATATCATTGCTATTAAACTTTGTGTGTACTGTTTCTAATGAAAATGAAATATTAAGCTCTGAAAATTATTTTAGATTTACCCGGTAATCTCATATAAGAATTCGAAGAGCGGGTTGTTGAAAGTCTGTAACCAATTTAAAATTTGATAAACATGATCTAACCAAATAGCCAAAAATAACATTGACTTTTAAAATAAAGTTTGGAATGAAATCGTTTTATACTATAAATTGATTCAGATACATTGAAAAATTAATTGATTTAGAAAAAAATCTTTTATGAGTGTAGTTTACACAAGGTATGAACAGAATCCCGAAAATAGATTCTGTTTTACACAAAGTGAGAGAGCAGTGAGAAGTTGTATTGTTGACGGTGAACACACACGGATTGAGCTGTCATTTAGGGGGATAGGGGAGAAGGGGGAGGGTGTTGACAGTACAGGAAGGCAGTGTGCTGATTAGAGAGGTACACGTACGTGTCAGTTTTCTGGCAAGGAAGCTCTTCGATTTGACACTCAGGCGCATTAAATTTTCATTTTATTTCCACGCCGAAAAGGTAGGCTGTTTTAAGACATCATGTTTTTTCCTGTACATTATTTTTTAGATTATCTTCTGCCAGATTAAAATAATGAAAAACTTCTATTTTATAGTAACTGCCATGGTTTGATAGATCGGGTAGAGCATTTCCATGCATTACATTTTATGATTTTTTTTTTATAATTTATACATATTAATAAATTGAACTAATGAGATTTAAAAAAATTGAGCTTATACGGACAAAATCAGTGTTAAAGTTATCTGGATCAATATCTTAAATGCCTTGTTATTATTTTTTTTTTAATCAAGATTTTAAATAATTATGCATACATGCAGGTCAGAAGCGAAAATGCATTCCTAATATTACCAGACGATCGATCGGGAGAAAAATAAATATTGCATTTAAAAAGATACATATCAACCCCCTGCTAATTATTATCATAATTTTTCGGGGGGGGGGGGGGGGGGGGGGGT
>PRKT01001945.1:4516-41649 GCA_003671525.1 Saccostrea glomerata | reverse complement strand
AAAAAAACAACAGTTTATTTTAAACCTTAGTCCTTTTGATTAGTTTTATACATTAATATCTATTTTTAGATACATTAGTATCTCCAGTCACGTACTGAGTATGATTAATATTTTTGTGGGTTTAAGTATTTCGAAGTTCAATGCTGCATCGCTACAGATTGATACCCACCCATCCCTCCCTGCATCGATATCTGGTGCATATTTTTGTTCGTTTTTAAGTTTTAACTTTAAATGAGTCTTTATCTTTTGTAGAATAATAGAGTGTAGATTGATGGAGATAAAAAGTCGATCTAAAGACTGCTGTGTGTACTTTAAAGTCTGTAGCACTCCTGCATGCGAGCTCATGCAATATAAGTTTTTTTTCATAAATAATTGATGTTCAGTTGAAATTGTGAATTTAGAATTTAGGTTATATTGGTGAACCGTGCTTTTATTTTTTGGAATGACCCTCTTACTTCTGCAGTTATTACCGGTATACATAGTGATATATGTAATATCTGTTTCATGTTCTACCTCGTCTGAAGCTAGGCTATTAAAAAAGTAGAAATGTAAGATATCTGTTGGTTTACACTATTTCATTAATCTTCAAAATCATATTAAAAGCAAAATTTACTTACTTAAAAAAGCCAGTAATCCAAAAACCAGAATCTGCACAAACATCTTTTTTTTCTTTGTCTTCTATTTCCCTTTTGAAAAAAAAAATGAGGAATATTAAAGACAGTGATAAATGAAAGTGAGAAATATTGGTAGAATAGATAGAATATATTCTATTGATTCAGAAAAGTAGGCCTTTGAATGTCTTTGTCTTACACACATTCTTTTAAGTACAACAATATATTTTCAAGGATAGTGTTTTAAATTAGCTTTTTAATTGAAGCTGACTCGCTTATATCTGTCTGTACTTATATGTATATTCACTTAGTTTTTAGAAGGTCCATGTTTCGATTTTCAGCATAAAATTTTCCTTTGTTCAGTGAAACCTCTACAAATAAATAGTACTGACCTTAATAAAAATATATATATAAAGTATTTGACGATTTGAGAAGAATATATTTTATTGCTGTTTATGATGATCATAAAGTTTATCAACGGGTAGGATTTTAAGATTGTTCTTATCTATTCCTTTTTTCACCTGAAGGTATCTAACATTTTTTTAGAAATTATATAACTGCAAGTTCATGTATAATGAAAACTCTAGAGTCCCGTTTTATCATAGAAAGCTTGCAAGAGTTAGACGCACGCAAACAGGGCATTTAAATGTGCGTTTGTAAATAAGACTGAAATTGATACAATGTTAAGTTCTTGTTAAATAGCACGTAATCAGCTGTTTACATTGAGATAATCATTAAGAATTCTTTGAAACTTTCTGTATTGTGTTTACAATTATTTGAGCAACTTGTTTGAACAGTCAAATTTATCATTTAGATGTTTATGCCAATTGCAAGAAGAGAATATATCCGGTGCGAAATTGGGATGGAGCATTAAAATGAATTTCAATACTTGGACATGTGCCCACAGTTTTTGTCCAGACCTGGTCCACTTTTTTTAGATTCTTTGCAAAGACTTTGGTCTTTTACCTTTTCACCTTTAAGATATTTATAATTCATATATTCAAAAAATAACATAGATGTATTTCTGAAAGATGAGAATTTATTCCATCTAATGATTCTTTACAAATATATCTTGATTAGATAAAATATATCATGCCTCCATTCTGCACAATATGTAAACTTAATGACAATACATACTCATGTATTTCAAACTGTTATAAAAGAGAAAGGTCTTGCATAGATATGACTTTTTTTTCAATTCCAGACAAAGGACATGTATCTGAATCGACTATAGTCTCTTAGAAAACAGGTTTTTTTTAATATATTTTCTTAAAGATTAAATTTGCATGAACATAGAAAGCGAACTTACTTTGTTTTAGTTTTGCCTTGAATACCATGAAAATGCTTAAATTCTTTTACTGAAGTAAAGTACAAGAAAAATTAAGTTAAAATCAATTAATTATGAGTCAAAATGAAGCCAATTCTAAAAATACGCTAAATTCAATAAATAGATCTTGATCTTATGAACACATACTACTGTTAGATTTAATATTTAGCATACGTATATCAAAATGGTAACAGTTATTTAATAACATTTGTTGAAATATAACCAATATACGCACTGTTAATTTCCGTTTGAATTGTCATGGGAGACTTTCTCCATTTAGAGACGGTTTAAATAAAGAATATTTACTCAAAAATCGTTTTATAGAAACTGTGACTGCACACTACTTCCAATGTTGCATATAGTTTTATCCTTAAACATAAAGAAATTAAAGACTTGTATACAAAATCAATAAATACTAACTTGGGTTAATAGATTTTTTAAATCTACTGACCATTCAGTTTTACCCATTCTATTTTCGTCATTCCTAATGATTGAAATTGATCGTTTACATTTGTTTAATTGGCCTTTAAAAAGAAAAGCAAATTATTTGAACGTCTGTCGACCAAATGTTTGCCTGTTTATTCATCATGTTTTAAGTGCTGAAGTTGTACAACAGTTAATTTCTAAAAACAGATGTCGGCAAATTGACTTTGTAAAGTATATTCTCTGTTGCTTTAATTTAAAGTCTTTGTTTCTTTTTAAATGATAAAAACAACGTTGATATTTATAAGTCACGATGACAATATCTGAAAAAAAAATATTAGTTAAAATCCATGCTGAATGTTTTTTTTCCTCATTAAGGTAAAAGTGCTGATTGAGTTTACTTTTTTCCCAAGACAAAGGGTTTCAATATTGGGTATGTTACAGAAACAAAAATATTTGTTCAATTTAATAGCTCAAAATAATATTTTCCTTTTTCTTCTTTTCATACCTCCTGCTTGAAAAGCAGGGGGGTATATAGTAATCGCTATATCCATCAGTCTGTTAAACTTTGGGGTACCCATCTCTTATCCGTAACTTCTCTCATATCACTGAATGAATTTGATGAAACTTTCACAGAATCTTTTCTACATATTGCCATTGTGTACATGTACCTCCTATTTTACTTTTTGATCCGACACATATTTTGGGTATTCCACATCAAAATATGGACAAAGTCATGCATTATATTCATATGAGAGGTGAGGGGAATCATTTAGTGAGCTCATTGCTCACAGTACCTCTAATTTGTTCCCGATTTCGTAAGCACAGAAGATCTTCAGCTTTGTAATATTATTCTCCTTTTATTTTTCATTTGAATATTGATGAAAAGCGTTTTCACGTCGTACTCTTGTCAAAAAATGAATCAAGAGTAAAGCCTTAAAGTGTACATGTAATGTACCAAATTGCATAACTTCTACTAAAATTTAATCAGTAAAAACTCAAATAAAAACTAGATCGAGGTACTGTGAGCAATGAGCTCACTAAATGATATCCTCGCCTCCCATATGGTTTTATTGGCAAAGTCTATGTTTTGCTGTGGCCGGGAAACCCAAAATATGTGTCAGATTAAAAAGTAACATAGGAGGTCACAATGGCAATATGTAATAAAGATTCTTTGAAAGTTTAATTAAATTTCACTCAAGAGAAGTTCGGATAAGAGATGGGTATCCCAAAGTGTAACAGACAGACGGACAGACAGACGGACATAACGATTACAGTATACGAGCTGGGTTATAAAAATATCGAACCTCTTGCTCAGAAATAAAGCTATTTTTATCAACAATAGATTAACATCAAACGTTCAAAAGCAAAAACATTTGCTCTTGGAATTTTTGACGTGTTTTAAGAGTGTGAGAAGAAACAAGAACAAAAATTTTTCACTAGGGGTTATTAACATGTTTTAGGAGTGTAAGAGGAAATACCGTATTCCGTATAACTGGCAACACTTATAGATCGATTTTCATCTTCCTATAAGATATGGAAGATCTTAAACACTTTAGTAACAATTAGTAGAATGGAAGATCAATTTTTCTTCACTTCAGTTGCAATGACAAAATACGATTAGCGTATAACCTATATCTCTGTGTGCTTGTACGAAAATTTTAAATCAAAAACATACATACCAGTTTTATCAACATCTTTAATATTCAACTGTCGCGCACATGCATGAGGAGCAGTGGTTGGAGCGTCTCCTCTCCTCTGCACAGTTTAAAAGAAAATTCTTAAATTCGCCAGTTTTATAATTATTGTAAGAATTATGCATAAAAACTCTCGACTCCAGCCTGCATTTTTTCATTTATTTATTTTGATATCCTTTATAATCGCATATCTTCATATTGTCAAAAGTTTATTCCTTAAATTTGTTCTCAAGGACGAAAAATTGTCGAGTAGCTTCGCATGACATTGTATCATACGTGGAAAAAAATCCGCGGGGCTCATCACGGTTTGAAAATGAACATTTACGAAAATTAGTGCTATCACTGTAAATGGAATTTTGGCCAATAAACAATTTTTTCAACTAGTAATGTATTAATTATGACGATAGTCGTACCACAAAAATAATTGCCCTTATTTACAACTCCTTTCATGATTTTGGCAGCAACTGTGTCAAAAGGAATAAGACATATTTTGGGTGTGAAAATAAAGACATCAATCAGCCAAACTTGTCCATGAACTTTATTAGGACCTACACTCTAAACCACACTTTGCGACATTCTTTTCTGTTGGAAATATAAGCATTCATAAATATTAATGTATACAGAAATATAGTAAAGAGTGTTTCGGCAGTTTTTGTACAGGTGTAACTGGTACTTGCCCTAAGGTCTGCTTCTTCAGGGGTCCACCTTAGCAGTTTGACCTTGTAAACGTGATCTAATAATTATATCACCTATGCTTTTGTCTTTGCTATAAGCTATTATTGGTTTCGATGTAATATTTTTTGCATCTTGTGTCTGTTTTCATTTCGATTCAGTATTTTGAGATGCCTATTTGTAATCCTTTGATTCGAATTCGTGGATTATATTTTGTAACCATAACTTATTTATTGTGGGGTTTCAATTGGTTGTTACTTTTATTTAGGATCTCATTCCTGTCTGTTTCAATTATGCCTGTGATAATAGGATCTACTTCTGTATCAGAGTAGCCTCTCTTTGACAAGTGTTTATTAAAGTCTTGTAGAATAATATTGAGAGCTTCAGTGTCATTGGTATTTCTCACATGTCTTTTGCATTCACTTTTGATAAAAGCTTTGAATACCAAAGGGTTGTGAGAGCTTTGTGTAGATATTGAAAGTTGTTTGTTTGTTTTATGTAAGATTTGGTATCAAGTCTGATTCTTGAAATTTTCCTCCTTAATATACTACTGTGTCTAAAAAATTCACTATATCAACAGAGATTTCATATGTGAATTTTAAGTGCGGATGACACTGACTACCAAGTTCAAAGAAATCGAGAATCTCAGCCTCAGAATCATTGGAAATGATGAACATCATCTCTAAATCTGCCATGAAACAAGACTTTTTTTAGCAAATTGAAACTTTGCCATGATTGATTGGGTGATTTGGAACATTTTAATATCAGATACATATACCTCTGAGAAAACAGTAGAACCCATTGCACACCCGTTGATTTGTTTGTAGTGTTTTCCATTAAATTCAAAATAACTATTTTATTATATAATATATAATTATTATAAATGTCATCTACATATGCAGGTGTAGTTGGTATGTGTAGTGAGCAAATGGCAGTTGTATACTCAAAATCCCCTTTTTAAAAAAAATTAATGCATTCTTTGTTAAAAACACTAGTATGGAACAAAACACTTTTTGTTAGGTAAAAACAAAATTATTTATAGCATCTTATTAAGCATCATACTCGTATATTTCAATTTTCTTCTATTGTTTTTGTTTAATATCTATGAACAAGCATGCGAAACTATTTCTGAAAAACACAGGATTTTATAATTGAACGGCGATTTATTGTAGATAATTTCATTTAATCAAAATTTTATACTATGGCAAAAGAAATACTCATACATGAGAACATTTTCTAAATTTTCTTTAATATTACCAATAGACGTACTTCTAAGTACATTTCGTATTATCGCTAATTATACAAAAATATACAAAAAATTCTACAACAAAAAACCATAGACAGGGAACAAAATGCATCAGTGTGCTCTTAAAAATAAAATATCCGAAACAAAATATATGTATGCTGTGTATAAATAATACTTTTTCATAAATTAATCAACAATCCATGAAATGCGTCGTTTTTTTTTTGTTTTTTTTTTTTTGGGGGGGGGGGGTTGAAACTGATAATCAGTATATCTACAAATTCAATGAATAAAATGTGATCAGAAATTAGGTATAAATGAGTTTTGCTTCATTAATGCGCTGAAGAACAGTATGACAATCAGCGACGAACAGTAGCGCAGCTACCAAACATAAGATGGCGACACCCACACTTCCGATTGTAATTGAACTAGGGCGCGGATCATAGGCAAACCTCAAGCTCCTGTCGTAAGAACTTGTGTTTCTTCTTGGAATTTTTAAATTGCGAATAATTTCTTCTCTTGAGCTTATATTGATGTTTGAACTCCCGCCTGATATTTTCGACGCTGAAATAGACATTATTCTTATTTATTTAATTACATGTACCTAATTGTTACTTTAGCATCAAAGAAATCATTGACCTTCATGTTTGACGTAATTTTCAAAAATAATTTAACTTTACTTTTGAATGGCATATAATGAGGTGTTTGTGCCAATAATTGACACCATGTGCAATAAAAAATGGCAGCACATCCACTAAAACACTGAAATCGGAGGGTAAAATTCATAGAAACTTTTGTTGAAAAGAGTCCTTTCTTTGGATACAACATTTTTCATTATTTATTGTGTTTCAGAATCTTTAAATATCGCTCAAAGCTTTCATATGGGAGCATCAGTGTTTCACAAACACATTGGGTTTTTTTTCTTTCCGTTTTTTGTTTTTTATTAACCTGCAATCATTGAACTCTGATGAAATTTGTGTACATGTACTTAAGTACATGTAAAATAAAATGTCAATACTATTGTTGACCATTCAGAGTAATTAATTATATCTAATTAATTCGCCAAGTAAAGTAAATCAAACGCTACAAAAATAATACAGTAAATATTCTTGAATTAAATTTGTTGTCAAATGTAAAATTGTAAATAATAAGGTGTTAGTGTTTGGTTGAGCTAGATTTGTCGGTCATTATTTCCTTTGTTTATTTTTTATCCCTTTGAAACATTTTTATTGAGGAACATTAAAAGTCCATTAAATTTAAAATAAATTCATTGGTCTTTGCATAAATTACAGTTCTGAATTATCTTTTTTTTTGGGGGGGGGGGGGGGGCGGGGGGGTTATTTGCATATTTTGAAATAAGAAACCACCTTTGCATTCCAAGTTAGTTGAGGTCCAACCAGCTGTCCCATTATATAAAATAATGTTTTCTCCCATGTCTGGGTAATAGCCTACTCGGCATGCGTACTGAGCAATATTACCACTCACCAGAAGATCTGCATTAGCAATGGTCGGAGGGTCTGGTACTGTAGCTGAAAAAAATGTCGTTTGTGTTAAAGCAGATTAATTTCAAATATCGGAATATCTATACAAAACTGCGAAAAATTAGAGTGAAAATCCCCTCACTACATGGACATTAATTGAAATGTAGCTAATGAACTGTAGCATATCAGGCACAAGAGTACAAAACAGATGAAAGAAAAAAGTATTTAAAAAATATGTAACGAATCTCATTTAAAAAAAATGATAAGAGACTTACGAAAACTTCAAAAATGAATGATAGTTAAGGCATATTGTTAAAAGTTTTCAAATCTATTAGTCTTAATAAGAAGTGTATATTTTGATACTGCTCAATGGATACTTATTTTACTATAGCTGTAGCTTTATATTTATTTATTGATTTAATTACTGGAAAGTGCACATGTCACATTGGTTTCCATCCAGTGTGTTCCGTTACATGACGAGACGCTCAGTCCACCATTACTCACGAATCCCGCCAAACAAGTGTATGACGTCAGACTTCCTCTGCGTGATCCATTAGATACCTTTACAGTATTAATAATGTCAGGTGGCGGTTCACATTCTAGAGTTAATTCAAAAGTATATTTATCATTTATTAAATTTAAATATGAAATTTCTGGTAGCAAATAATGTGATAATGAAAGAATTAGAATCTACAAGTGGTATTATTTTTCAAACGACTCCCATTTTATGAATTGATGTATAATTCCATGTGTCTCCGTTTTTATTATGAAAAAGTCTAAGTCTGTTCATAATTGTATATTTCTTATATATGTATATTGTTTTGCATAGAAAATAGTGTATTGTTTTTTTCTTTACTTTATATATCATTTATAATGATATTTTTGAATGACAATTATGATTAAGAACTAAACTGTACATGAAAAACGTCAGTTCTTTCATTCTCAACATCAGGTTCTATTTATATAGGATTATGATTGATTGATTGATTGATTGTATACTGTTTAACGTCCCTCTCCAGAATATTTCACTAATATGGAGACGTCAACATTGCCGGCCGTGAAGGGCTGCAAATTTAGGCCTATGCTCGGCACTTAAGGCCTTTGAGCAGGGAGGGATCTTTATCGTGCCACACCTGCTGTGACATGGGGCCTCGGTTTATACGGTCTCATCCGAAGGACCGCCGCCTTTTACGACAAGCAAGGGGGTACTGAGGACCAATTCTAGCCCGGATCCCCACCGGGCTATAGGATTATGCAAACAACATCTGAACATGGCCTTAATGTCTTCCAACTGATTCGATACCCGTAAGCAGTCGATTTGGTGATCTCGTTTGCAATAAACATATAGCTGGTTCGTATTTTGACTGACATTCCATACCAGTTGATTGCAAAGAAGTGCACAGTTTCAGAGGGATGTTACATGCAATTGCGTGAATTTGGAGGCAGTACCTCTCTACAAAACGCTTTGAGCGATACCTGAAATATCAGCATTGATGATCTTAACCGTTATTCGCACGTTGTCTTCATGTATTTTATCACTTCCGTCTCCCCAAACGCCATCAATGTAGATTAATAGACTATTTGTACTAGTTGGTGTCCAGATCAGTATTTCAGATTCTGTGTATCCGTAAACGATTCCTCCGAGGCTTTCTGAGGGATTGCCAACACTTGCAGACCCAGCTCCATAAAACATTCTGCCATTAGTTACAGACAAACTTTTAACCTGTAATGGAAATTTGAATATCAATCAATGTAAGATGTTTCCTAAATTATTTATTATCGTATATTTTGATCTCCTTACGTTCAATGATTTTTTAACATCTTTTGTGTAAATCTTTTGTGGAGGAAAATATCATATTCAGATATAGTTTGCTAAATTTTCAACAAAGTTTTTAATAAAAAATGACACCATTTTTCTCTTGAATAAATTCGACTTTTTAAGGATTGAAATTTTTACAATGGACATATAAAATGTCCTTCCCCCGATTCAGACATTTGTCTTGCACTTACGAGGGTTGTTCGAAAAGTTCGTGGACAATGACATTCTTCGTTATATTACTCACTAGAAATTGAAACAAGCACATTATAATTTTTAGAAATAATTGCTTTGTTGGTGTGTGAATTTTCATTCCATCCGATCTAACAGAAATCAATGTACTTCATTTTGAAATCAACATATTTGGTACCCGCTGAGCACACTTATTGGCAATGTAACGTCAAAACATTGTGTCTAAGATTTCTTAAAAATACTAGCTCTAAACATTTCACACGATATAATACAGTGCCCATTCATTAAAACCTTTTTCTAATACTTGACATTTATTTTTAAAGAATTGTTCTCGCTGCATAAGAAAAAGGTACGGTTTAAGCTTTATTGCGCCCTAAAAATGTAATAAATGAAATCAAAAAGTTTTGAAACTGGCTTAAATAATAATTAAATAAATGACTCTGATAAATCAGGAAAGAATATGGCATGAAGGTTTACCATTCTGCAAATATGACGTCATTAATGTGAAGCATTTCTCTATTTTCAACAGAAAAAGCCTCAAAATGGCACATTTCAAGTGTGATTTTCCTTTGGAAAACAATGTCCACAGCCGTCGCCCACGTTAATTTTTTGATATTTTGTGCAAAATTCAATAACAAATCACATATCTCAAGATCTTTGTGGGCAATGCCTGTGGACAATATTATCTAAAAGAAAATTCCATTGAAAATTGGTGTCTTCTGCAACTTTTTAAGAAAATACGGGAAAATGCACGTTTATGACGTCATAATTAGCATTTAAAAACATATGTGAGAAAAATGACTTGTATGATTTTTCTGCACTGAATTTCAATTATTCAAATGTCATGATTTTTCAACTTTTACACCAGTTTCATTTTTTAGAAAATCACAGGGCTAAATTTGTATGGAAACCATACTTACTTCTTTCCTTTGTTAAGGTTTTAATTTTTTCTATTACCTTACTCTGTTTTTACAGAAAAAGCAACACTGAAGCGCTTAGGTCTTTCCTTGACGTTCCAACTTTTTAAAGTTTTGTTCAGATTTTTACAGTTAAACCGTTTCTTTACAGATCATCCTCATCCGATACAGAGTCTCTGTCAATAATATCTGCCTGAACTATTTGTACACACATGTACAACTTGTTCTTGACATATCTTTTTATCCCTTCAACATTTCTAGATTTTATTCAGAATTTTTCCTGATTAAAACACAAAATTACATCGTTATCTGCTGCACCGTGACGTTCTAAAACGTGAATGTTTTTGTCGTTTTCAATGAGGACTTCCTATCTTCTCAAGATGATTGCTTTGGAATAAAGCAAAATATAAACCCATAATTTGGTACACGAATCGATGTAACTATTCTGAATTTGAATTTATGGGTTGTTTTTTGTTTTTGCTCCATTTTGCAGAGAATATGACTTTAGACATTATTTGGTGCATTGTCCGCAACTTACTAAATTTTGACCTGCTCCGCGATCCGAGTTTTGTATTTTTTCAATCTTGATAAGTGGTTTTTTTTTAAATTGAAGTAGGTCAGGATTTTTACGCTCGGTTTTCACAATTGTCAAATTTTACCTCGACACTGACGACATAAGTATCCAAATCAATCGCAAATGGTGCTGGCAGAACCCCAGATAGAGGGTCTGCCCAATTATAAGTAAAGGAGTAAATTTCGTCAACATCTGAAAAGCTCCATGCTCGAATGATTATGTTGGCTGATGAATAACGATAAGTTTCACTGCCCCAGCCATCGTAGTAACAAGCCACCCAGTCGTCTGCAAAGTAAGATGGTCGAATTTAATGTTTGACAGTTAGTTTTTACTTAAAGCAGACTACGAATTTGAACCTTTTGTGTTCAAGATGAAAGTATACAATACATATATTGCATGCAATATAATCACATAAGAAATGTTTAGGACCAAAAGTTCCTTTTTTTCAAAGACTTCAAGTGAATTACAATCGGTTTTCTCGAACAGATAAAAAACAAAAAAGTGCCTTTCGTAAAACAAAAGGTATTTAAGGGGGTATTTCGGAATTCAAAATAAATGAACATATATACATGTGATATGAGGAATGAGAATATAATATAGGCACAGTCTACACTGTGTAAGAGAAATCTTTTCTCCCACAAGACTAGTGTTGTTAGAAATTTCTGATTGTATACAAATATAAGTGCATTAATTTTGCTCTCAAATAAACAAAATGTTAAATAAATATGTAGATTGAAAGAATACTTTAATTCGATTTCAAAGTACATAAGAAATATCTCAGTTACATGCAGTAGCGATGTTTTATAGAAAATATTAATTATATCGTAGAAGAAAAGATTTTGATAATTAAAATTGAATTTATAGAATGTAAACATACCATTTTTACTTGGAGCCCAGAGCGTGATTGAATCTTGATTGACACCAAAGACGACACCACAGATATGATTTGTACCACTGTCATCGGCTGTCACAGGAGTCACACCTGCAATGACAGAGAAGTAAATTAAAAATACATAGTTAACATCATGACTTTAAAGCATTCTGTTTGACGTTTGTCAATTTTTAAAATTTTTAATCTGTTTCCTAAAAATAAAACACTGTTTAAATATTTTGAACAGGCCAATAAAGAGTGTACACCATGCATGCAGAGTTCTAGTTTTAAATTAATGGAATCTTTAATCTAAAAATAATTAACATATTTTCTTTTTCATTTTAAGGACTTAAAATCACTTCCTGAAGAACATTAGAAGATTTAGGAATTTTATTTGAAAAAAAGGGGATTTTCAAAGATCGTTACAAAGATCGTTACTATGGGTGTTTTAAGGGGTTATCTAAAAGGACTTTTCATTGATTTTAAAGAAATCAATATATATTCGTTTGTAACAGAAAACAATTGTTTACTTTATTCCTGAATTTACAATACATTTGAAATACATTGCTTAAACAATTTTAACAAGTTCCATTAATATTTTTTTTCTTTTAACGTACCTGTTCCTTCAGTGACGTAGCCATCATTAAACACTAACTGGACTGTCACTAGATCAGGGTTAGCTCCAAAACATGCAGTCACTTGTTGATAAGGAGAAACTGTGAATAAGATTATTTTTTTTTTAGAATGTTTAAACCAAAATTGAAATGTGATGTTTATTCCTGCTTCTGAATCATCGAATTCAGTGAAATTTACATCGATTTTTTTAGTTATCAACATACCTTTGGAAATTGATAATCCTGTTGTAATTGATAAAATGGGAGTGGGCAATTCAGATAATTTCCAAACCCTGATTCGGACCTTACCAGTAACAAACGTGCCATGAAACGGACCACTGTATGATCCACCACCTATTAAAACGGTAAAAGTTGTTAAACACATTTTTTATTTCAAACATATTGTTAGGTAGTAATGTACAAGATAACGATTTTTCCTGGAGTTAAGGAATCCTTAATTCTTGAGTATTTTTGCCGAATTGCGTTTTTTTTATTCCGGTTTTATGTAATTAATTTGCTGATTATTCCCCCGAGAGCCAATTTTAAGTCTATAGTACAGAGACTAAATAAGGTTAAATTTTATATAGAGTCCAGAAACAAAGGGAAAATAGACAATACAGTGAATGCATCAGCCTTATATAAATATTGAACGGAGGATGTGAACTGGCCAAATGAGTCGGTTTAATTAATCAAACGCAGGGAATATCTTCATGATATTTTGCAATTGAGACAAGATGCGTCAAACTCGAAAATAATTTTTAGAAACACGTACACAACCGTAGACAACCTTAAAGAATTTATCACAAATTCAGAACTGATCTTTATGATGACATATTTAGGCCTTTTTTCTTTTCAGATCATAATATCGACGTGTCATATCTATATGGTATAAGACAGATATTTTGATGGAAAATGTCAGATAATCCTTGATAGTGGAAACTCGATAATTTGATATAAAAGTTTGTTATTGTTATCAACTGATGTCTATCTGACATCTAAATATCTGACAAGTCGAAATATTATCTGACAAATCGACATATTTATCTGACAGATAGACATCATGTTCTAACATTTCGACAAGTCAGATAGTAGTGTCAAAATGCCGGATGTTTAGATACTTTTCTCAACTTATTAAAAGAAATATAGGTCTCAATCGTCCAAACCTGTATTAATGGAGACAAAAAAAGAAAAGTAATTTCCTAATCATTTAGGCTAAAAATTGAATCTTTCCTTGAGTCATACAAGTCATTTTCAATAAGTCAAACTCCCACTAAATATATCATTTAATTGATTTAATCTAGTTATTATTTTTTCATATTCTAAAGCACTATAAACGCAATGTTAATATCCTCTATCCAAAAGATCTACTTATTTATTCTATTTTTTTTTAATCAAAAGAGATATGAACGTTAAACTAATGGCCTTTCCTTACCTGTCGTAATAATTCGTCCAATCCCTGCTGTGTACTGTTTTGCAACCGGAACAAATACTTTCACGTGCTGTGAATTATATAAGCAAGCCACGCCCCCATATTCTGATGCTATGTCATCATCGCGCTGTGTTGATCCAATACCAGGAAATATATATGATTGACCTCCATGTGAAACCTTGACCTGTACGTCAACTTTTGCCGGCATTTCGTTTAAAAAGTGATTTATCTGAATAGGACTTGTGCCATTTACAGTAACGTCAAACCAGTCGCTTATATAAAGTGTTTGAATTCTCCACGCTACAATCATCAAATAAATATTAAAAAATAATCATGAGTTTGACATTTTCTCACAAAATGATAGGTTTCGATATTTACATAGTTTATAAAAAAACAAGTGATACATTATTTTATGCAAAGTTTTTTATGTTTATCGGTATTTTATCAAGAATTATACTATACATGCATTTGAAAGAGATCAACATCTGGCAAGGTATAGAAAATACTTAATCAAGTTCAATTGATTACATTTTAAGTAAGAACTGAATAAAAGGTTTAAAAATTGAATAAGAATTGAAGTGGTCGGTCACGTGATCAACTCCCGTGAAGACCGAATCGAATTTTGTATACGTCTGCATATTAAGGAAGCATTCAAATTATTTCTGTGTAAATCTAAAAAAAAAAAAATTTAAGAAAATTAAGTTTGATAATTTATCAAAGCCGTCGATAAATGTTAACTATTGTGGAAGAAGACAAAATAGTTTCGGAGGCATATTAGAGCACTTTACTACCACCATGCCATCACTTGACTTCTATAAATAGCACATTGTGACATGATTAAACATAAAGCTAATAAAAGACAGTACCCTGGAGTTTAATAGCTTCTTCCAGTAAAAAGTTGAAAAAATGATATCATTTACTCAAAATCCCATTGTCAGTTCGGTAATGGTATCAACTTTGACCTTTTGACCTTGACCTTGGAGATTTCCATACTTATGAAAAAAATTTAACCTTAACCATAACTTTTGAACGGTAAGGGCTAGGGCTTTTATACTTCATGTATATAATTCTTGTGTGAAGACCTTTTATTGGATACCAAGAACTTTGACCCTTTGACCTTGACCATGGAGTTTGAACTACTTTTCAAAAACTTTGACCTTGGCCACAACTTCTGAACAGTAGATACTAGGACTTTCATATTTCACATATACTACTTCTTTGTGGCAAGACTCCCATTTGATATTAACAACCTTGACCTTTTGACTTTGACCTTGGAGATTTTTCATACTTATAAAAAACTCTAACCTTGACCATAACTTTTGAATGGCAAGGGCTAGGGTTTTCATACTTCACATATGTAATCCTTGTGAGAGGACTTTTCATTGGATACCAAGAACTTTAACTCTTTGACCTTGACCTTGGAGTTATGTGATGATTTCTAAATAAATGGCATATGATATCACACACAATGTGTCATAAAAAATGACATTTTACCAACAACCACACCGAAAGCGGGGGACCACAATTCCTTGTTATGCCTAATCCTTACTCGATAATTTGAGGTTCATACAGATACCTCGAATTTTTTTTTAAACCATGCTTACATGTTACTAACTTAAAGGGCTTCTACCAGCACTTTCGAAGTATTTAGAAGGAAAGCTTTCGATCTTTACAGATTTTAATTATAAAAGACTTAATATTTCTATCGATTAAGCAAATCAAAACTTTAGATGTTTCCAAGTATACTACATACGAGTTTCTATTTCTTTATAGATATAATTGTCTTTTAATTTAATATGATTTTTTTCAATTCAGAAATTGAGTTTTCAGATTTACTCTCGAATCCCTAACAAGATCAAACTTTAAACTTAAAGATTAATTAATTTTTATGCTAATGATTGTAGGAAAATTAGCTTACCTTTCCAAAACGAAATTACGCAGAATACCCAAATGAAACAAGACGTCTTTGCTTTCATTATGACGGCTATTAAGCATTATACAATAACCTCGTCCGCTTTTGACTAAATCACCAATGCCAATATCTGACACAGAATTATCAACCCGAATATCATTTTATATCTTTATTTTAAAACATCTCAAAATAGAAATTAAGGATTGGTTGTTTTAAAAAGTATTTTCAAACTGGGTAATTATCAATATATCTTTTCTTATATCGGCAATGTTTTTTTTTCTTCTAGTACATTATGGAAGCAGCAGGTGCTCTCATTTAATAAAGTTGTTTTGTATATTCTTTTAATTATTAACTAGTCCGTAGCTAATTATGATAATTACTCAGAGAAGTCAATACTGCTGACACCTAAACATGTGGGTAAAACAGTTAGGGGGATTTTTTTTTCAATTATTAACTAAAAGTGGAAAATATTTATATGCAGTACTGTTAAGGTTTCCCGGTGCTTTAAATGCAATTGAAGTGTAACACTGCATTGCAAAATTAATTTTAAGTTTTATTTTTACGTTATGTACTGAAGAACGCTCAGTTCATATTTTAGAGAGTTCTCTAGGCTATATATAAACATTTGTTACGATATCACATGACCTCGTTGATCTTGTGACGGTCATTTCTATTTTCTAAAATGTTTCACATAAATCGCTTCGGCGTAGGTGCTTAACACAATTATTATAAATTTTTTATCATGTTAATACACTCGTTGTCGCATCCTTGTGAACCCGAAATATGCTTTGAAAAAGTAATACTATTACTCAGGTACAAAATATTTCACATTAACTTCAACTTGCCGACAAATCTGAGGGTATTTTCCGCTCAAAATCGTCATCTGCTTTAAAACAAAGCCATCATACATTTTCTCAAGCAAGATTCAGCTAGAGGTGAAACTCCTCTTGTAGATTTCCACAAAAGATATTAAATAAATCCTCACAAAGCATCTATGCCAGGCACTTTTATATACATATTATGAATTATGCCTCTATCCACGGGTATAAAAAGGGTAAATGTCAAGCGTATATTTTCGTACCAATTTCAAACACGCTGAATTTTAAACAAGAGTAATAAAGTAAAATAATCTAAATTATATTAGATTTTTAAAACATAAATGATTAAAACGCATTTATTTTAAACTAGCTTTCTGCATTTTTGTATGCAGAATAAAATAAGATGTAAAGATTAAGACGCTCTTCCATCATTAAAGTTCAAGTTTGCAGTAACTTTTGTGACGTCATACATTAAGTGCATGCACAGAATACACTGCAATATTCTATGGAAAGCCTTATCGTACCTGCGTAGAAAACATGCTCACGTTTAAGTATAATCATCAAGCAAAAAAAAAGTACAGCCTTAATTTGTAAAATTTCAGTTATTTATATTAATGAAAAGTAATACAAATTAACAACTCTTTTCGAACTATTAAATCAGAAATATAACTGTTTTAATTTACAACTTATCAATATGAAGTACTTATTAGAAATAATGTCATTTCAGAGATTGAAAACATGTTTAAAACTGGAAGAAGAAATATATCGTTTAAATGGAAATCATAATGATTTTCAAGTTGTAGAAATAATAAATTTAAATGATTTCTTTACGTACTTATCACTAAATACAATATAAACTCACAAACACCTGTAGATTTATTGTTAATCTTCTTCATGCTTCTGTTTGAGTGATATAATTAAATTATAAATATGGAAAAATATTCTTTAAAAAGAACATACTATGTCTATATACTGTAGAAGTGAAAAACATTACGGTGTTATTAATTTCACTATGTTCACGATTTAAGAATTTTCCGCGAACTTTAAACCATCGTGATTATTATTTCACGTCATTTCTATGTAGAAACAGTCATAGTACCTGAATATTTAAAAACGATTCTCCGTGAAATTAAAACCGCCGTGAAAGGTAACTTTCTAACAAACCGTGAAATTTTAGACACGTGAAATTAAAGACGTCTACAGTATTTTCAATTTCATCGTTAACTTAAATGTTATAAGTTTAAAACATTAAAAATATTTATTTCAATCTCATACTTCATCTCTATATTATACATGTCCTTAAATTTTCTTTCTGCTTTTTATTTTATTTCATTTGTCCTTGTGGTTTTTATTTTACGCATGATTGATGAAATAATCAAATGGTTCTTTAAGGATAAATAAACACTATGAGATACTCAGATTTGATAATTGTAAGATATTAATCAATTGGTTGTTTTAAAAATAAATTAAAACGATATGTTACTCAAATTTTGTTTTTTAGACAAAAAAATGAAGAACATACATACCAATTTTAATAATTTCTTTAAAGACTGACACTGTAAAAATAAGCATGAAGAAAAAAAGAATAAACGAGTAAGGGTACTTAGTAATATACAAAAACATCATATGTACAGCATTGTACATGTATTTGTTTTGACAAGAGTAATCTCACTTTTACTACCCACACTTTACTGGAATGTTTGCAGAGTTACTTTAATAAAATTGATCCTCTCTTTTTGCACAACATACGTTTACTAAATATTTATTTCACTTTTAAGTAACTACTTTCTTTTCATCAAATGTGACTCTATATATAAATAAATGTAACTCCTATTTACTTACAGTTTAATTAAGACCTCATGTTCTTTACCAATCTCTACCCAGAGTTATCCTTCCACATATCTCTGTCAACGTCTAAATATAGTAGGCAAAGCTGAGAAAGTTTTTCAAATCTTGTTTAAAGCGGTCCAAACGAAGATTAACACCTTTACATTAATATCTATGTGTCAACGCTGCAAGCTGTCAATAAAAACTAAACCATATTGTGTTTTATCGAAAATGCGTTTGAAGTTTTCCACGTTCATAATAACGTCGAGAAATAAACCATTGTATATATATTGTTATTCTGTTTAAAGTCCCTCTCCAGAATGTTTTAAACCATTGTAAGATCTGGAGAAAAACCGATATTTGTTTCTAATTCTGATAAATAAACTTAAACAAAGCAAGAATATAGAAATTTTACATTTACAATTTCTGATGCAATTATGGGTAAAAATAAATTTTGCCAAGATTCTTGACATTTAGACTTTCACAGAGGTATTGTAGCGGAGAGCGTAATTCACCCTCTGCTTAGAGATTGGGACTTTATATTGAAAAAATATATGTTCAACTGTTCCTTTATTTACTAGGGAGTTACTTCCCCGCCTTCAAAAGTCTCGTATACGTTTACTTTGTAAATTGAAAATCTTTTATTCTCATTCTTAATATACCCCGACCAGTTTGAACTTTTTTTTTCATGGTGGGTATTAAAAAATAATCTCTCCATTTAGTGAATACATCTTTTCATTGATTAGCGTTTGTGAAAATTATTTATTTATTTATTTATTACCAGGTCTGTCCCTGTTATTCAATACAATAAATTGATAGCAGAAAGGAGTCATGGGATTTGAACTCATGAGAATGAGGCCTGTTACTTTTAAATCTTATTTACTCTGCTTTTTGCCTAGTTGACATTGTCGGGTATCACTAATAATCCACTTCGTACTTGAAAAAAAAAGAATAAATGAAAAATCGTATTTCAAATTCTACTAAAATTCAAAATTAAGATCGCAAATCAATCTGATTAAAACATTTTAATAGCTATATAAAAGTAATTAAATATAATGAAAGGAAAACTTTATTTAATTTGTTCTCTATTGAAGCAGAATTTAATGAACAATGGTCTTTAAAAAAAATGATTTTAAATAAATTAAAAATTCACTTTATCTCAAAATTTTGTAGTCTGAAAAATTAGTTTGAGATACACAGTATTTATTGTAGACAAAAGAAAGCAATTTAGATGCAATTTGTTTAATTTCACATTACTGAATTATTAATAAATTCTAATTAATTCGTATGAACAATATTCTTTATGCCTACAACTGTGGAACAATGATTTAAACGACAGGGAAAACTGACCTTGAAATAATGTTTTAAATAAACTGAAATATTTACATTTATGTGTCTGGAGGTCGATTAAAATGCTTGAATGCATGGATTTCAATTATAAAAAAGCAGTTATTGACAAAAAGGTAGAACAAAATATTCCCACATTTTAATACCAATAATGTGTTAAAAATTATATATATCCCTATTTGTTATTTGGCACGACAGAACAATTCATGAAGGAGACTTTCTAGCGCATGAAGGAAATTGAAAAATTTTGAATATGTACTTGGACACAGATTTGAAGTTATTATTTTCTCTATAATATTATGACTTATATATTTTAATATCATTTCACACAAAAATTAATTAAAATCTCATTTCGTTTAAAAGATATTGAAATTTTAAATTTTTCGGCGGGTTTGATTGACATATCCTTGCACTCTCATTAATTTAATTTTATTCTTAATCCTTAGGAAAAGTGGCAATCTCGTTTTGTATAAATGAAAAATATTAATACTATAATCCAGAAAATTCAGAGTAGACACGTTCGATAGCAAATCAAACACACAATATATTGTCAGTCCGTGCAATTGTGGTAAGCAGACTGTGACGATTCAACGCACCCGGTGAATTCTAAACATAAACAATAACAGAACTCGAGCCCTGTTTACAAAAACTGTGTACATAACACGAGTGTGCTCGATTTGCTAAACTCTGTACGCATCTCTTAGTTCGGAATGACGATACCTGTGAAGGTGTTTTGCTTTCTAACATTTCTAGTCTGAATAAAATTATTTTTCTTGATAAAAGTTTTAATATTTCTTATTGTAACACATCAAAATTGCCACTTTTCCTAAGGATTAAGAATAAAGTTAAAATTTGTGAAAGTGCAATGATGTGTCAATCAAACCCGCCAAAAAAATTAAAGTTTTAAATGAAATAAGATTTTGAATTAATTTATGTGTGAAATGCTATTAAAATATATAATTCTTGATATTATACAGAAAAAATGAGAAAATATTAACTTCAAATCTGTGTCCAAGTACCTTTAAAAACAGTTAAAAAATTGTATAGTGACCATGGTGCCCCTTTCTTTGAAATTAAAACAAATACACTGAACTTTGTTGATTAGTAAACCAAACTAAAGTATAAATTCTTCGTTACAATGACCTTTTTCAGCAAATACAATACTTGTATATTCTAAATTCGAATATTGATTAACGGTCTTCGGATATTTGTTAGGTAATTTTTCACACCAACTTGACTTCGGATGACCGTTTTTCCGATCAAGACAAGACCCCAGGCACGTCCAGTGCGACGAATTGTCATAGAATATTTTCCCATAAGTGGCACCTGATCACATTTTAGATTTTTAAGAGGTAATATTTGTTCTCTGTTTACAGGTTTATTGTTGCAATTATGCAATTCAGTTAAGTAAATGGTGACTAAATTTCTAATGAAAGATGGCTTTTAAGCATCAGATTTCTGTCATTCAGTCCCATTTCAAGTAATTTCAACCACCATTTTGATGAATGGTGCATATTTTTATTATTAGTGGACTTTTGGGCTTGATTGTTGCTCGCTATCTTCAAAGTCGACATAGGAATCGAAACAACAATTGTTCATTATAAAATATTGATGTTGAGTTGAAGGCAACAAGTGTTTTTATCCCAAGTAGACTTTTTAAATGTACATTCTGCTTCAAAAGAATATAAAAAAGAGGTAAAAAAAATTCTAATTCCCTTTTAGGGTTTGTGTTATGAAAGCATTCAGATAAAATTGCGCTCTTCGGTACTTCCAAGCAGAGAAGAAGTAGTTTTAAGCAATTTCATTATTTTGCCATAGGGGAAAGAATCTAATAAATGCATTGTTCTATTGGTGGTTCAGTATTTTTCAAATTTAAAATTGTTTCTTTTTTCAATTCATGTCAATAAAACATTGAGCGTTATCTTAATTTTTGGTTGTTCTTTATAATTTATCAACTACGAGGAATAGTCAAAAAGTTCAAGGACGTCGTATAATGTTCTCCTTTTCATTTTGAATTATTCTATTTTTCACAATATATTAACAAACGTTTGACAAGCAAGCAATGTTACATTCCAAAAAGAAATATTGAAAAAAAAAACAACAAAATCTAAGACATTAATCTGGAAGCGAATGATAATTCATTGATACACAAATAAGTCTTCATTTCTAACCGGTTCTAGTACATACATGTATATACTTATGCTTCATTTGATGATCTTGAAGAATTATTCAGTTTCGATTTGTTTAATAAATTCTAATAAAGTCTCTTTCAATTATCCTGCCAATAGTTCAACGACATTGTCAATATTTGCGTTTCGGTAAAAGACCAACATAAATGGTTTGTGAATGTTGATTTCTCTATTTATTTATTTCCTATTTACTACTTTTTGTTATCACATCTGTTTATTTCATTTTACTCCTTTTTACAACCCGACCATAAAACGCGAATACTGAATCTTGACAAAAGATAGCATAACTTCATTTTTTACTTGTACATGTAAAGACAAATAAATGAAAAGTTTTCAGATAAATAGAAATTTAAGATATCCATATGATTGAATTTGAAAATAATCGACTAACTACTTATTAAAAATTCAATCACTAAAATATTACATGATCGCGGTCATACACCGCCAAAACTTGCCATATTTTCACAACAACATCCACAATTGTATTTAATACATGTATATCAATGGATGGTTACAAATTAATTGGAGAAGTCATAGGAGAAAATACTACAGTTTCTCAATATTAAAAAGAATTGACAATTGCGAAAATTTATAATGAAATATCATTTAACTTTTACGTATCGTTGCATACGTTAATTGCAAGTTGCATTTGAAAATATTGTTAGGACTTTCATGTCAATACTTTGATTTTATTAAATAACAAATCGATTTCCATCTTAATCAATTTTTCTTATAGATTTACTTGATGATTATTTTAGAAGTCATAGCTACTTATCTTTTACTATTTTTTCACCAAAGAGCAAAAATTTTTCATATAAACACAGTTTTGATCTTTACATCATGTTTTTCAGTAAACTGCTGACGAAAAATATGCGCACATTCGTTTTGCACATTCAAAATCAAGAAGAATTGTAATTACAAAATCTTCATTATAGATTTTTAAAATTTTTATATCAATTGCTATCGTTTTTCAAACAAAACTTTCGAACAAAAAGATCACAGTCTGCTAAAACAATCAATCCGAGTACAAGACAGATCACAGTTACACCAACAGCCCCCATGGCTTTAGCGCTGCGGCGCGGATCATAGGCACTCGTGAGGCTTCGTACATGTGTACTTGTTGTTTTCTTAGAAACGGTTAGCTCTTGAACCAAATCCTCGATGTTTATTGCAGTGACATTGTTCACTTTGAATTGGTAAGCATGAAATGAAAAATATAAACATTAAAACTCATGTTATCAAAAATTTATTTTGTATTGATTGTTTTGACAATCGAGTTTAATAATTACAAGTATTGATTTTTTCTTGTGTGTCATTAAGAACCAATTTAAATTCGGAGATGACAGGCATTTGTGTATTTCATTAAAATTTATGGTCATGTTTTCAAATTAACGAACAAAATTGGGTTTTTTTTCTTTTATCGTATCTACCATTTATCGTTATTGTTTTTGGCTTCATACTTTACTACAAGGGGTCATTACTGTACATAATAAACTTCAAAAATATTTCTTGTCACAAAATGTGTAGATTTCTACATAAGGATTTACCTGAATTGCTCGTATACACAATAGTCACAGATATTTGTACAGTATTAATTTCCATTGTTTCAGTACCGTCTCCCCATATTCCATCCACGTAGATAAGGTGACCATTTGTGACAGATGGCGTCCACAGTAGAACGTCGGTCTGATTATAACCAAAGACAACGCCTCCAAACGGGTCATTTATCTTTCCTAAACTTGCTGTACCGGCGGCATAAAAAACTTTTCCATCACTTACTGTAGCATCTTTAATCTAAAGATATAATACAGAAACAAACAAATTGGAGGCAAAAGGATGAGGTGACATAACTGCTATCTGGGGCCCCTTTTTCCACGACGAATTATATTTAATCTACAACAATGTTGGTAGTTTTCAAACATGAGTGAATAAATACGACGCCTTTCGAATAGTTTCAATAGTTCAGACACATTTTAATTATAAGGAATACTGCATTATCTTTGAATTTTTAAACCCTATCACAACTAAATTCGGTCAGGTTTGTGAGAAAATGTTCTTTTATGGCAAGAGAATGGGCGGTTCTTAGTACAATAGAGGGATATGCGTATTCGAGAAGGCCTTATATGGCTATTGTTATTATTTCGCACATAGTCATTGTCCAATCCGGTGACAGAACAACAAAACATGCTGGTTTACTACGTTTACATTTTATCACAGACACGTGGTTGAGGTTAATTTACCTGTTATCCTTTTCTATATTTTAAATTTTTATAATGATCAGCCAAGGCTATTTATACATAATAATACGCATGGATTTTCAGCATTTACGGTTTTTAGGACAAGAAACGCACATGAAACTTGTATTCACTGATACTCGGGAATACGTGTAGGCCTAGCGAATTGCTTACCAAACACGCTACAAAACTTTAACTAATGTATATTTATCAATTGTTTGTAACTGTATATAAATTTTACTGTGGTCTCGGGAACTGTTCATATGTAGATCCGTGTCTAATCTGTGACTCAAATGCATTAAAAAATATCGGAAAGCAGTAAAATTCCAAGCATGTTTCCATAGTATTTATGTGGTACTCACTCGTAACGAATTTCATTTAGCTGATTGGTCAGTTAGAACGTATCGCCAGTGTCTCGATTAGCATATGAATTAAGTCTTACGTCAGAAATTCTAGTTCCGTCGATCTGTTCATATTGGAGAAGGCCAGTTAGATTTTACAGTTTTTTTAAAAAATGGCATGTGAGCGCAGTTAGGTACAATTTTCTCCTTTGACATATAGGTAGATTTCAATAAAATACAGTGACCAGCCAAAGGAGAAAATTGTACCTAACTGCGCTCGTATATTTTAAGGGCTTCAAAGAGTGGGGCGGGGTTAAAATGCAATGGGAATTGGATGTAAACATAATACCCCTGCCTTAATAAAATATCTATATCTTTCAAATCTCGTTTCTTTTTTTGTTATAAATAGTATTCTATGAAGGTATACATATCAGTGATCAATTACATACAAAATTTGAGTAAAATCTAGACATTTAATTTTTTGTCAATTTACCGGGGGCCGCAAGTCACCTCATCCTTTAATTATAATTACATGGTATAAAAATATAGATCCATGGACAGCACAATTGTTATCTCACCAACGGACCTCTACACTGATCGCAATTGTCGTTCAAAGATATATGATATCTTCAAAAGGACAAGGTAGGGTAATGTCCAAATAAAATCTGGTCACTTATTAAATGTAACAATCAGAACACTGGTAAAATTGTGATAGTTCGTAGACTGTACATGTAGTTCAGAACTTAAAATGATGCTTGCTTTAAAACCATCACTAATCTGGATTCATAAACTTTCATGGAAACCACTAGAGGGTGCAAAAGAAGACAATTTTCTTTAATTTGAGAATGGTAGAATTTCATTATAATTATTTGAGATACTTTTCTATTCGGAAAACATAGAGCACAAACTTGCCTATCCGAGTTTTTTCACATAAACTGCATCCGACACTAGCTTATAAAATTTATATAAATTTTGTATATAGGCAAGCTTGTGATCTATGTCTTCCGAAACAAAATGTGCTGTAAAATCGTTGAAAATTTGCATCAAACTGAGTAAATTCGAAAATTGACCTATTTGCTGACCTCGCTAGCTGTGACCTCTGTGCATTAAAAAAACAATTCTCATTTTGTGGCAAGGGTGACAACAGCTTTTTATTTGTAAACTGTTGCATCATTCTGAAAGACACCAAAACTCAGGGGCCAAAAAAGGTCTTACCCATAGGCTATCTTGTCCTTCGTCATTATATGTATATAACAGGTTTTTGAAAGTAAATATTGGACATACAACAATGTAACTATACCTCAACAAGGACCATGTGGTTATCGGGGTCGAGGTTACACATTAATGGGACTGTTCCCATGAAAACATCCCCACGTGAGTAAGGAAATGTTTCCCGTTGAACAACGTCAGCAGAAGATAGTATCCATGCTCTGATGACAACTAGTGCAGAATCGTACAACCTTGCTATATCCCCCCATCCATCATTGTAGCATATAACATAGTCCCCTAAAATTGAATGGAGTACTGATTATTAAGCATTATATATATTAAGATATTTCTAGATCGACGTTTAAAGAAGTCTGAAAAAAAATTAATTTTTTTTGTTTAAGAAATCGGAAGATCATAATAAATTAATAGTATTTAAAATGACTATTCATAAATATAAGACATTAATAAATCATCCCACGATATTTCGTGGATATCAATAGCATCCACGTTAATTGATGTATGAAAAAAATATATTTCAAAAATAATTTCTTTCAATATCCCTGATCACTTATAACGAACACTAGATATCGAATCCTATTAATATTATGAAAGACTTTATTTCATTAGGAAATCGGAAACTCAATAAGTTCTTATTAATATTTTTTAGTATACGTAAGAGAATATTCTGCGTACGGACATTTTCAAAAACGAGGTAAGTTATTGATCAAAGAGCTAATGAATCTAAAATATCGACAGCCTAGTTTGAAGTCATTATTTCGTAATATGAATGATCGACAGTGCGTGACCTTGTCAGCAAATACAATATACCATTAAGTCAAATGCTGATTGACGTTTTTCATGCTAAATGTAAAGCCATTATTTATGCACTGAAAATATTTACGTATTATTCCGTCATTTCTCGATCATGACAAGGAACACACTGTGGGTTTGACATGTCGGCACGAGGATGTTCACTCCTCCGTTGCACCTGATCCATTCTCTGGTGTTTTTGCGGTCCGTGTTTGCTTTGTTCCTGATTGTATTGTTTGAATGCAATGGACTATTTAGAGTGAATTCTGTTCGCTTTCGCCGTATGTATTTTTCAATTTACTGAAGGAGCTTATCCTCAGGTGGCGGGTTCGAATTCACTGCGGTACATGGAGATCGATTATTTGAATGAAACCATACAAACCAAGGTCCTGTGTCGCATGAGGTATTGGCTCGAAAATGATACCTAGTGCTCAATGGTCATAAGTGCCGAGTATATGACTGGTATAAATTTACCTCTCTCCACCGGCAAGTGGTTGCGTTTATATATGAGTGAAATATTCTCCAGAGGGACGAAAAATAACAAACAAATGACAGTCATGTTATCCAATCGGTAGTTTGAAAAGTTGTGGTTGCAATTCCAGATAGCTACAGTCAAGTCAATGACGAACATCGCAGTATATTATATAGCGCTCTGCATTTTGAAGTAAAAATTGTAGATCTTTCGAAGGAGATCTTGAAAACTTTCGTGCTGCGTGAGGCGTTGGATAAATATCCAAGAGTGTTTAATAGCCCTACATACCGAGTAAATGTGTAAATTCGAAGCCCTTGATCTATTAACTGTGAAGTTATATATCTGAGTGAAAATTCTGAAATAGGCCGTATTAGGCGTATAACAATATTCCAGTGCACTGCACAGTCATGTAAATAAGAAATTAATTAATTTAACAGATAAAGTACGATAGTATTCTCAACTTGCTTATTACCATTACATATCATGTACACCAAGTGTGTTTAATATTTTCCTTTTCCAATGAAATGTTTACGTGTCCAACAAACCATATTTACTATTTTTACTCGGAACCCATAATGTAATTGAGGTTGTTGTTATTCCAAACAAAACACCACAGACATGGTTAGTACCAGCGTCATCTTCCGTGACGGTAGTGACACCTGTTGTTAAAGAGAGTAAGATATGAAAAAAATCTTGCATATGAATTGATACATTATTATTTATCAAAAGGATTAAGAATAGATGTTATTAGGGTTTGTGGTTGTGGCCATTTTTAGACTAAATTGATCTGACCTTCTCTGCAAATACAATTTATCATTGAGTCAAATGCTGAATGACGTTTTTCATAAACTGTCCTAATTGTTAGTCCATAATTTATGCACTGAATTGACGGCGGATTTTCCAATTATTTCCCCATCGTGACAAGGAGCTCACGGCGGATTTGACCGGTCGGCAGGGAATGCTCACTTCTCCATGCCATGGCACCTAATCCCATCTCTGATATTTAGGAGGTCCGTATTTGCTCCGCTCCTATTTTGTACGCGGGTATGTTAAGGAAGCATATAAGTCATTTTTCGGGAAATTTAGACTTTTTAAAGAAAATTAAGTTTGATAATTTACCAAAACCGCTGATAAACGTAAACTATTATTATCTAATGCATAAAGATAAAAGAGTGTCTGAAGCAATGACCTTCACCACCACCACGGCATCACGTGACTTCTATTAATAGCGAAATTTTCCTTAATAAAATAGCTAACAGAACAACAATACACCGAAGTTTGATAATTTCTTTAAGTAAATAATGTTGTTGAAAAACATCTATTTTGCCTAAAAAGTGCTGCTAGAATCCAACTGTCCCGTCAGTAAAATAATTATTTCACACATTTGCACGAAACTTTACCCGATGTTTTGAATTTTTTACATATGAACCCTGATTTTTCATAAAACCATGCATAACTCGGGATTCTAGCAGCACTTTCCAACTAATTTAGGAGGCAAACTTTCCATATGTACAGATCTTAAGTTTTGAAATATTCATCTTATTGTTGTTCTGTTGCATTATTTGTGACAAAAATGACTGAGGAAAGGCCGACCGGGATACGTATATAGCTGAATGTCTTCGAAAGAGAATAAAATCGATGAAAATAAATTAGCATATCTGTTTTATTAACTGAACTCCATATGAATATCACAAAATATTAACAATATTTGCTGTTAAACTCCATTTTACGTATCTTTGTACATGCCGTATTAGCCAGATTCTCTTTACACGGCATGATCAATTCCAAAGTTACTTGATGTACACATATGACGTCATCGGTAGTAGATTTTAATCAAAATGACAGAATACAACATTATAAAATAAGAGCATTTTATTTTTGTTAATGTTTACACGTTTCTATTCATTTTCTAGAGTTAAATTACATCTCTAAATACCAATATTTAGAAAACTTGTGTTTTAAAATTGACGTCATCTCGCCTACTATGACGTCATAATGTAGCACTGATTTAGTCAAGGTAGAATATTTTGTATGCTTCCTTATCTCCCCTGCGTATTGTTTAATGGACTTGTGATCTGGAATACTGTTCGTTATCTTCATATGTTTCACTTTAGAAGAAGAGCTCCGTATAAAGATATACAAAAATGATCAAATTTTAGACTAAATTGTATGAAATTTTTTTTAACCAAATCATTGTTGACAGCTTAAGATATCATATCAAATAAAAACTAAGTAATATATGATGATAAGTTTGTTGACCCCTCAGCCTTCTTAACAAATAGAGTTAATATGTGTCAATGTCTATAAAATATATTTGAATTGTAAATCATCCAGAAAAAAGAGAGAGACAAAAAGAGAGACAAACAGACAGGCAGGCAGAGAGATTTCTACTTTCGAAATGTTTATAATTTATCCCCAAATCAACATATACCTACCTTGTCCCTCAGAAACAAAGCCATCATTCAACATCAGCTGTACAGTTACAAAATCCGGCTGTCTTCTCAAAGAATGTGTCACCAGTTTATATGGTTCAGCTTAATGTGTACAAAACAGATACTCTAAAGAATTCTCAAAGAGATTAAAGGTTGCTATTGAAAGGACAAGGCTTGACTTATTATCTCTCCTGATATACACATGTATAAGATCATGAGTTCTTCCACCAAAGCAATTGTCAAGGCTTAAAAGCTAGAATTGTATCAATTTTTTTAATAGATCAACTTTAAAGTTTGCACTCTTTAATTAATTATGTATCAAGCAACTAATTACCTGTCGATATGTTCAGGTTACAGTTATGGACAAAGTCTGGTTTTGGCCAGTCAAATAATCGCCAAACTCTGACGCGAACTTTGCCCGTTATAAAAGATCCATCGAACACTCCGTTATAAGACGAACCACCTGTGAGATAGTTTTAATTGTGTCAAATAATATGTGCACATGGACATGTTTCTTGTATTGCAGTCCTGTATTTTGCTAATTAATTCATGCAACAATTTAGAAAAATAAATTATTGGCGTTTTTTTTATAACCTATAGTGACAAAAAAGGTATAAGATTTCTTATTCTTATTTTCAAGGGCATTGCCAAAATATTAGTACCCAACCTTATATGGAAAGTTTTGAGCAGTATAAGTAGGGATTGAAGGTCATTTGAATTTTCAAACTTATTTGTATATACTTATATCTAAAATTTTAAGACAATCTGATTTTACGTTGGAGATTTCTCAATATATTGGACACGTAATAGATCTATCATATGAAAAATTAACATGGATGCCGCAGAAGCTATTTGATATCAAGACTGATATTCTAAACATGTTATGTGATTGTATCCCAATAGTAAAGCTTCAAATATAACTACACTACGTCGATTGCATGTTTTAGGGAAACGACAGAACAGTGTATTTATGTAAGGGTGGTAGACCGCTACACTTTCCTAAATTCATTACTGCAATATATACTCACTATAGCTACCGCTAAAAAAATATACATTACCACAACATTTTAAAAGTATGCATTACTGCTACATAAACATGTTCGTTAGCCAGCGGCGTATGTATACACGGATTGATAACGGTATAGAATACGGTAAAACTGGATTATTATGAAGTCACTGGGACCTATGAAATAACTTCGCTCTATCCGTAATTCGTTATATTTGTAAAAGGAATTCATTAAATTTATAAGGGCGGGGATCCAAAATAACTTCGTTTTAACCGTGAATTCACAATATCCGTGTTCATACTAAACGAGTTTTACTGTATATGTATTGTATAAAGCATAACTCATATTCTTCTCAAACAAACAACTGATTTTTATTTTTTTATCTTTTAACTGCAATTGTACAAGACGTTTTCGAAAAGTTTTAAAACCGAGCATTCTTCATGATTAAAACACACAGTCTACATACAAACAGTAGAGCTATGAAGGCCATGTGCTTACGTGCTGCTGTACGTCTGGAAATCTCTTATTTGGCATCATAATGAATAGAACTAATATTCCGTGCCATTGCTGACTTATTTGAAATATTTTGCGGTAATAACTCGTAATCGGCATTAAAATTGGTCTTATTGATAAAATGTAGTGGTAATTATCACCCGAAATTTCGCGATAATTTTGCGATTTTTAGCTGATATTTTTATCAATGTAGCCATAATGTTGATCTCCCCCATATAATTACTGGAATTTGTGAAAATTTTACCATTACCTGTAAAAATTACAGGTACCTGAGAAAATTACGCGTACCATGTAAATTATTTTACTTATGTATAAAACCCTTACCTGTGTAAATTATTCTACCGGTTGTTTTTCCTTTTGGAATAATTAAGATGACATTGGTCTCGTTATACGTGTAGGCCACTCCTCCATACGGCGTGTTAATGTCGTTATCTCTTTGTATTGAACCCAATCCCGAAAAAATATATTCCTTTCCATTTTCGGTGACCTTGACCTGTACATCAACCTTGGCGGGAATTTCGTTGAATGGATGTGATACTGTTATTGGACTTGTGCCAGAAATTGATTCCATGTCTATCCATTCACTTATAAACGGCATACGTATGCATTTTACTGAAATAAGATAAACACATCATTCATTTGTAGAAAAGAAAACAGCCTGTGATGTTCACACGATTCATTAGATTTGTTTTGTTTTGAAAGCTGTGCTTCTTTTGGAAATTTTCCATTCTAAATTACATATTTCAGGTTGAACACTTAATTAGTATTGCCTCAGTGTAATAATAATTTCAAAACTAATTTAGTCTCTATTGGACAAACTTATTATTAATATAGTAAAAAAATAACTATAGAGGAAATGCATAGTAATGTATAATGGGTTTTTTTCGACCCGTGTTCTTTTCGCTCTCTTACAAACAATTTTGCCCCGGTTAAAATTCGCCAACCTGAGAGTATAGGGTAAATGCGTCTAACACTGTAACATTCATTAAAAGTAGACAAAAGTCTAGTAGTGCTCTTGTAAGATATGAGTCTGCACCATAAAGATTAACGCCCAGTTCTGTGGTTCAGGGTAAACCACAGGAACACCCTATCCACTCTGTTCTCTACTTATAAAAATATGTGAGGTAGAGAACAGAGTTAATAAGATGCCCCTGTGGGTAAACCCTCTGACCACTGCACCACACAGGTGATGAGGAATTTTGTTTGTGGGTATATTAATGCCCCGAACAAACTCTTATGTCCCGCGATCAATAATGATGTATTATCACTAGGCTTGTGAATTCTCTGTAAATATCCGAACAGCTTTCTTCTATTCAAATATATTAGAGTGCACTGTTGACGGTGAAGTTCACAATTAAAATGTAAGCGATAAAGAATTGTTATTTTCTAAAACTAGTATTTAATTGATATTGAAGCAATGTTTTATCTAAAATTAAACCTGTCATTATTTTTATATCATACGGATTCCAAATAATGTCATCAAATAATAAATTAGATCATTAGATATTGTTATTTTAATTTATTCGAAATACAAATACCCTACCCTTATGCAAATATGTTATGCAACATGGCCAAATCTAACATTGATAAAACAATTCTGGCATTTTATCAATATCAAAATGAAACTCTGTTTTAATTAAAATCTATATGTATATATGTTTTAATTTGAATTAATATTTATAAAATGATAATCAAAAAAGGATAACGATTTTTATTTTGTGTATTAAATCGATTGCAATATTTATTTATTCAATTTTACTGAGAGCAGCTATATTGATTTTATTACACTCACACTAACATCAAGAAGTGCATAAGATACAGTATATAATTAAGTCGCCATATTTCAGTTGTGAAAATTAGATATAGGGTACAATAACATAAATCAGAATTTATGTTTTAAGGTGCCTATTTAAAAATCTAATATGTTCTTCATACGCGTGGCGCAGTGGTTAGAATATCTGCTCTAGAATCGCAACAAAGAAGCCAATCCTTAATTAAGTCGCGGATTCGAATCACACTCTGGGGACATGGAGACCGGTCTTTCGGGTGAGACTGTATAAACCGAGGTCCCGTGTCGCAGTAGGTGCTGGCACGAAAAGATCCTTCACTGCTTAATGGCCCTAAGTGCCGAGTATACGAAAAATTTGTAGCCCTCCACCGGCAAGTGGTGGCTTCTCCATATGAGTAAAAAATTCTCGAGAGGGACGTTTAACAACTTACCATAAATTTTATGTACTATGATAAGAAAATCTTTTTCTGTAATTGAATATTCTTCATTTTTGAAATCATTTATTACTTTATCATGATATAGTTAATCAATTTAATATTTTTAAGGATTTTAATAAAGTTGTACATCTGATTGAATAGAAACATGAGGATCGGCTAATTACATTAGGAAGGAAAATGAATGGTTTGAATTCAATGTATGATATATCATTATTATATAATAAACTTTAAATATTCTTTTCTTTATTGATGCAATAATTCTAGAAAAAGAACATTCAGAAAAACTAAACTAACTAAGAATATAACCTATTCAACAACTGTTTTATTGAAGATACAAAAAAGAAAAGAATAACTTTATAAATTGTTTATTGTGTTTTTGTTTTGTTTTTTTTTTTATTGTACGCAAGTAAGTTAAGGCTAGGTAGAGGCTTTTCTGTGCAAATGAGCTAATGAAATTGAATAATTTGTGTAATTGCTACACAAAAAAGGTTCAAGCTTATTTTCTTATACATACAGTTTACTGCACACAGCATGTTAAAGCAACTGCAAAATATGACGTCATTGATTTTTTTTCCCATTCAGATCAACAAAATTACGCCGGCGCAAGGGCATATCCAATATATTTTTTAACAATTAAAGTAGAATATTAAAAAGAATGTCAAAAAACAATTTTCAAAAATTGCTGCACAAATCTTAGGTGCTTTCTCGGTTGATTAAAAGTAAATAAGTTCAGGAAACTTAAACCAGATAGTAACGTTTTACCCAGCTTCAACTTAAAACTTTTGAAATAGTAACTAAACAATTGGCCAATATTGCACTGCCGATATCTGTGCAGGAATATCATAAATCCTTGTAATATTCTGCGTCTAATAACACCTTGTTTCTGAAGAACAAAGTTGAGTATGCCCTTGCACCGAAGCTATTTTGTTGATTGATGTTCCTTATAAATTTATGTAGTACAGGACTATGACGTCATACTATGACGTTACAATGTGCACTGGCTAGGTCATGTCGTGAGTACGAAGTTCGTATAAGAAAACAAGTTGTAACTTTTTTATGTGCAATATTTAAAGTTCAGCCCTTTTGCGTTTTAATTAGTTCATTGCATAGAAACCTCAACACGTTGCCTTAACTTACTTGCGTAAAATATGTTTTATGTTAATGGGGGTATTTTGACGAAAATTCATAACCATTTTCCGCTTAGAGTTTATAAATTTTCTAAATAAGACTAAGAAATCTGAAACAAATATTAAATCCTCTTAAAAGCTTAAATTAGTGATGGCTAGATCTTAAGATTGTGATTTCGTCAAAAATCAGTAAAGAAAAAGAATAGCAAAGTTAATCTAGGGCTTATCAAGATAGATAAGCAAATCAAATAGCAGACTAAAGTATCAACAGTCGTATGGAGAAAAATTATATAGATCTACTAGTTAACTGTTGTGGAGTTATCGATATTTGTATTTTACTGTGTGTAGAAACGTATCTTCCTTTCTCGCCAACATTTTTTTGTCTTAATTTTTTTTATTTAATATTGCAGAAAAAAATGAAAAACATTTCTAAAACTTACCCGGTAAGTGAAAGATCATCCATATAATAAGGTACCTTTGCCTAGATATAAACATGGTTCTGATTTCCAGTGTTTTCCCACCTGCGTCATAAATCTTCTGTTTATTTCAGTTAAACTGGTTCTAATTTTTGCTCATTGTTAATATATAATTATTATTGATCTATACCTTTTTCATCTGTGAAGATCTTTCCAAATCAATTACTACGATGAATTGAAAATTATTGCGCTTTTTGAATTTCATTGGTTTTGTTTAATTTTAAAGTAGTATTTCATGCGTTTCTAAATAGAAATCATCCACATTTTGATCTTGGCAAAAAGAACTTGGTCCCGAAGATATTAGTTTCTTTGAACTTTCAGTTTACTTCTGCGGGATTTCATATTTCATATTAGTGTTATTAGTATCAGTAAGGATATGCGTAGACGTCGCGCACGGTGTTGGTGTCAAACGTCAATAATTGCTATTACGGCGGCATATGCGCTATATCCATAATTTTAAAACAATTCACTAAATGAAAAATATATATCATTCGGTCGGTATTTGTATACTAAATACATTTTAGTAAAAATATTGATAAAAAAATTCCAATTATTAAATATATTAATTCGACTATTCAATCAATTTCGCCAAAAACGCATGTAGATAGGTAACAGGAGCGTCGCACACGCAATAACAAAATGTTGATAATTTCCATAAAACAAACAATATAAACATAAGATTTAGCAGAAAAGTTCAAAATGTGATGTAACTGATGTAAAGTTTTACAATTGTGATTTTGTTTAATCCGAATGTTGTGAACGCGTTGTTCAAAATGCAAGACAGCGATGTAGATAAGCGTTATCCGAAGAAATCTTAAAGGTACATGAAATGTCATCTGTAACTAAAGAAAATTATTTCATGAGCATAATAAATTTTGAAATGGCATGTCAATAATCCTTTTTGTGTGCAAGGAACTATATTTTAAATTTGACTGATATTTTGTGTCGATATGTATGTTGGGTTTCTGTTATTAAGCCGATTTAATGTGGGGACATTGACTTACATGGTGTGTCACAAAGTTTAGAGGTTAAATGTCGCAAAGTTTTTAAGATTCGTAAAATGGCAAATTTTGTAATGCTGGATGAAAAATTGATGTTGAAAATTATTTTAAATTCTACAAAATGTTGCCATGTTATTAAGAAAAAGATCTCTAGACAGAATTCTAACTTGCGGTGCCTTAAATTTTAATAATAATTGCCGTGTTACATATATGTACTACATGTAGCTATACGTCACAAGTGAATTTGACGGTAAAAACGTCACGTTTAAATGCTACACCCCAGAAATGACCTACATTTTAAGAATTCATTTTTCTAATTTGGCACCAAACAACGTTTAATACAAAATGTGCAAAATCAAAACTTTATTTAGATATGAAAGTGAATTGATTCTATGAAGAAATGTTTGTTTTATAGGCTTTTTACAATATCAACATAAATGTCACACATTGTCCAAAAGTAATAAATCTTACTATTATTGTATAAACGTGGTAACATTGATCATATCTGTAGTCATTGAAAAAAGACATATTGAAAATTAAAGGATTTTTATGAAATGTGCATCTTTTCAAAAAGTTAATGGTATATTCCAAAATAATTTCAGTAGAATGGTGACAAAATCCTAACAAAATTTAAAAGTTAACATAAATGTCACAGACGTAAAAATTTGGCGTTTTGACGTTATAAGGTTCAATGCATAAAAGTCATGTAAAGCGTCAAAATATTTTTTTTCTCTCTCCAAAACTTACTCTCAATTGCTGATGAGCCTGATATGGATAAAAGAAAAACATACCAATAATGATTAATTAGAAAAATAATTTTAAGTTTTAAAAGTTGCATTTATATATACAATGTATAAGTAAAACATGTGCAGTGTATACTTGTGCACTGTGTCGGTATAAATTCTTGTCAGAATCTGTACTAAAGAACCATTTAGAGTTCGAATTAAGACACGAGAAAAAAATCACACAAACCAAAATTTATGCAAGGATATGATTTCAAATTTGAATTAACTCACAGTAAAGTGTGTCAACTCTATTTCATGCTGGTATGAAATGTTCTATACATGGCGCGTTTACATTGAATAATCCAATATTGAATAAGAGTTAGGGATTTCGGAGGTGAGTACAAATGTATAAAATTTTCATTACAAGATGGGATGGGACTTTGAACGAAAAAAAAAATCAATGCTAAATCAGCAAAATATCTACAATCGTACAATTTACTGAAAACAAAGCAGGCGCGTAGCATCGTTTTTGAAAGTGGGGGGACCAACCAGAGAAATTTTTTTTTACCTTACCTGTAAAGTTGACAAGCAAAAAAAAAA
>PRKT01001944.1:6038-41699 GCA_003671525.1 Saccostrea glomerata | reverse complement strand
TAAATCTTTTCGATATATCTTGAAACTCAAAATCACACGGCGGAAAAATAATAACTAGGTGACTTATTGTTCACAGAACAATAAGAGGTCTTTCCACCTTCTTTGAATTTCAAATTTGTTTCATATCTGACTCCTAAAAATTAAATTCCATGAAAAAGAAACCAAAACTCTCTTAAAGCATAGAAAAAATGAAAATTAAAAAAAAATGACCTTGGCCTTTGACCTTGAAAAATATTCAAGTTCAAAGGTCAAGGATCACAGGGCAATTGACCCCATGCTTCTACCACTTATAGTTTTCAAGTTATAAGGTTTAATAGTAAGTACAAAGAAGTTAAAGGGCAATAACTCATATAAGGGGTCATCAGATTCTTTTGCACTTATACAATAAAGTTAGGTCTAAAGACCCTTAAGACATTAGTGAAGGTTTGGTGTCTGTAGGGTCTACAGTTTTGGAGGAGTAGCGATAACAACGTTTTTCGCACAAGGGGCAATAACTTTTAAAAGGTTTAATCTTAGGGGACAAGAAAGAAATCTTTGAAACAGTTTTAAGAGTACATATCACTGGTGCATAGACATTAAGTATATGTTGAAAGACAAAAGAGATACAAAAAGAGCTAATTTTCTCATTTTTGGAATGACCTTGACCTTTGACCTTTACATGAATTTTAAGGTCAAAAGTCAATGAATCTTATGCAGTTGGTCCCATGTCTCTACGACTTCTTGTTTTGAAAATTTTTAATTATTTGTAAAATTCAAAAAGTTTCAGGGGCAATAACTCACTGAAGGGGTCACCGAATACTTTCGCAATGAATAGATTGAAGAGTCCCCTTAATTAGTCGAAGACATTCATAAAGGTTTCATACCTCTGCTGTTTACGGTTTCTGAGGAGTAGCGATAACAAGCATTTCTTGCGAAAGGGGCAATAACTTCAAAAGCGGTCAAGGTTCATTTACGCAGGGTCAACTGCAAACATCTTTTACGGAGTACATTCCTATGAACTATAAATCTTTTCGATATATCTTCAAACAAAAAAACATGCGGCGGAAAAATAATAAAAAAAAGAATAATAAACAGAAGAATATCAATAGGTCTTTCCACAGAAAGGTGGAAAGACCTAAAAAGAAGAAACAGAAGGAAATCAATAGGTCTTTCCACAGAAAGGTGGAAAGACCTAATAATGGAAAAGAAGAAACAGAAGGAAATCAATAGGTCTTTCCTCAGAAAGGTGGAAAGACCTAAAAAAAAAACGGCATTATTAGAAATAATTGGAATGTGTATCATCATCAATTCCTAAATTTGATCTAAATTTGGTATACTGAGTATTAGAAAATTTCTATAAAATTCCTGCTTATGTACATTTATGTATTTTAAAAGTACCTTCAAAAACTTTATATTACAGCTACATCATTGTTAAAACGGCACATTGAATAGCTGTTAAAGAATTGTGCAAAAAGAAAAATCCCCATGCAATATGGCCATAAAAATTTTCTTCCAGAATAGCTCTTTTAATACTGCAAAATCTATCAATGCAATCATCATTACCATAAAACATTTCTGTAACATAGAAATATTTCAAATATCGAGAAATTCTACCCGAAAATGCATGGAAATGTTATATAGCCGGGTTTAAACCACCCCAACACCAGGTTCAGAATTTACCGTAATTCTGAGCCGTACTCGGTCAATCCTTACATGCGTGCAACGCGAAAACTTTGATTTAAACCCGGAATCATTGATCGTAGGTTTAAATCTGAGGTACGCAACCGGCCATAAGTGTTTCGATATGCTAGGCTGTACGGAGTAGTAACAGTGTGCTTACTTTTGATTTTTTATGAAGTTTATTTCTTTTTTGTGATGCATATTTCAATAAATGGAATTCGTGGTGTATATCACTTGACTTGTGCACATCTTCGAACCGATGCAGTGATCTTGTTACCAGGTATGGGTACGATTACAGCGTTCGACGCGTTTTCTCGACATGCATCAAAGTCTGCATAAAACCTGCAAATCAAAGACGCTGGTTGTTTTGTTCCATTCAATAATAATAATAATAATTTCAAAGTTTGTCTACGGGTTTTAATGCTTTTTATTTCACGTTTATTCTGCATAAATTGGCGCAGTGTTAAAAAACTAAGTCTCTCTTTCAAAACTTGCCATTTCTTTAATACATGTGTTTTAAATCCATATTATTCAGAAATTTGAAAATTATGTTGTTTTGTTGTGGTTTTGAAATGTCTCGGTCAACCCATGTGTTCTCAAATGTTTTACCATCGGAGATGTGCACAAGTCGATAGCCAAGCCAAAAAAAATCATTCAAGTGTAACGAGGGCCCATTGGGGTATACAATAAGACAAGGTATATGAAAGAAATATGGCGGAATACGGCTATAGTTGGTATGAAACAAGTCGTACATAGATGAACAAGATGTCTTTGTAAAACACTGATGCCCCCGTATGGCAACATAGCAAAGATTAAGCTTTTCTTAAATTCAAATTTAATTAATTGGTACCAAAAGTAGAGTATTCTCACTGGAAAATAATTGTGAAATTTGAAAGTAAGCTAATGTTAAAGTTTTTTAATAATTACAAAAATCTCCAAGGTCAAGGTCAAAAGGTCAATGTAATTAGTATCAAATGAAAGGTCTTGCCACATAAAAGACTTTTGTAGAGCATGACAGTCCTAGCCCTAACCGTTCAGAAGGTATGGTCAACGTTCAATTTCTTAAAAAGTAGGTCAAACTCCAAGGTCAAGGTCAAAGGGTCAAAGTTATTGTTATCAAATGAAAGGTCTTGTCATAATGATCAAACATGTAAAGTATGAAAGCACTAGCCCTAACTCTTTAAAAGTAATGGTCAAGGTTTGCTTTTTTAAAGTAGGTCAATCTCAAAGGTCAAGGTCAAAGGGTCAAAGTTCTTGGTATCCAATGAAGGGTCTTCTCACAAGAATTACATGTATGAAGTATGAAATCCCTATCCCTTACCGTTCAAAAGTTATGGCCAAGGATAAAGTTTTTCACAAATAAGGAAATCTACAAGGTCAAGGTCAAAGGGTCAAAGTTGTTGTTATCCAGTAAAAGGTCTTTTAACAAACATTATAAATGTGAAATATAAGTATCCTGGTGTCTACTGTTCAAAAGATATCGCCAAAGTAAAATTTTAAAAATTTCATGGAAAAGTGGGTCAAACTCAAAGGTCAAGGTCAAAGGGTCAAATTTGGTGGCACCTAAAGAAAGGTCTTGTCATAAGGATCAAATATGTAAAGTATGAAAGCACTGGCTCTAACTCTTTAAAAATTATGGTCAAGGTTTGCTTTTTTAAAGTAGGTCAATCTCAAAGGTCAAGGTCAAAGGGTCAAAGTTCTTGGTATCTGATGAAGGGTCTTCTGACAAGAATTACATGTATGAAGTATGAAAGTCCCATCCTTTACCGTACAAAAGTTATGACCAAGATTAAAGTTTTTTCACAATTAAAGAAATCTACAAGGTTAAGGTCAAAGGGTCAAAGTTGTTGGTATCCAGCGAAAGATCTTTTAAAAAACATTACATATGTGAAGTATAAATGTCCTGGTGTTTACTGTTCAAAAGATATGGCCAAAGTAAAATTTTAAAATTTTCATGTAAAAGTGGGTCAAACTCCAAGGTCAATGTTAAAAGGTCAAATTTGGTGGTACCCAAAGAAAGGACTTGTCACAAGAAATACACATATGAAATATGAAAGTCATAGCTCCACTAAATGAAAAGTTATGGGCAAGGTTAAAGTTTTTGCGGACAAACAGACAAACAGAGAGATAGACAGACAGACAGACAGACAGAGAGACAGATAGACAGACAGACACGACAAAAACTATATGCCCCCGAAACTTCGTTTACGGGGGTACGGGGGCATAAGAAGTTGCGTTTTTAAGAATTCATGTCAGCTTTTAGAAACCACAAATAATACGTAAATGTTTCATCGGAGGAGTAAATTCGTTACATAGTCTTTTAGTAACAGGGCATAGGATATTACGGTTAGTAAATTTCTAATGAATTTCATCAGAAAAAATACACGGAATGTAAATTTTCTGTGGAATATGACAAGTTTTTTAACTTATACTTACTGTATCAAACGTTAAACAGTAATAAAATGTACGTTCTCTTTTTATAGAAGTCGTCATTAACAAAGAATCAAGTATAGGAGGAATAATAGGTGGCACCTTGGGGGGTATTGTTTTGATTATACTTATCGTTCTGGTATTTCTCAACAGAAAATATCAGGTAAAATGTCATGGTAAGTATGTTTGTTGTTATGTATTTATTTAGATTCTTTATAATCAGTTGTCAAGGGGTTATAGAATTATTTTAATTTTAATTTCAGAAAGAATGCCAAACTCAAGGTAAGTACAATGACTTTTTTAAACAGATGTTTTGTACACTAGAAATAAGCTTTAAAGAGTAATTCTTCTGATATTTATTGTTTATTACCAGGTAATTACTGATTTTGTTACAGTGTATATAGGACAATATCAATAAGAGATGGTACACCACTCATAATAAGTGTGACCGTTTAATTTAATACACAAGGTCAGGCCAAATACGTTGTCATATTCCTTGATTTTAAATGTTTTTCCAATTGTGGAATGTCTGCTTTTATTATCTTAGACTGAATGTTTTTATTTTAGTGTAAAAGGAGAATATCAAATAGGTCTACATGTAACAAACAATACTCCCAAATAAAGTAAAATACTCGAACTAAAATAAATATTGGCTATTCCGAATTTTTTCTATTTTTCTTAAATGTTGGGGAAAATTAATTATTTTTATTTGCTTCCTATGTTCATATCCTCCAAAGTGTTCATGTTCTTCTTTATCCTATAATTATAGTCCTGCTGGACACGTTATCAAAGGTTGGCACGTTATTAATGGGGACCTTACAGGCGGGGATCCAGGAATTTATTCCAGTGTGGGGTCCGGCCCAGCCAAGAAAAAAATCAAATTCAGAAATTTGTTAACATGCAAAAAAAACCCTTCATTCGTCCAAAACGAGAAAATTCATTTCATATACGTGTATGGAGGGGGTTGTTATAGATAGACTTCATATGCTTCGTACCTATTACTCTTAATACCAACTTAACATATGTGTACGTTTTCGAGGGGAAGGGGGATTGCGTTTTCTAGGGGTAGGTTCAAAGTCACATTTTAAGTAGTTTAGTATCAATTTAATAACTCTGCAAATTCCGAGGGGGGGGGTCTAAATCCGCGCAATTTTAAAAGGTCTTAAATATAGGGAACTCTGATGCTTCAAATGGCGTCGGAATTTAATAAATATTATGGATTCTCTTGATGATTACGTCAGGCCATGGGCTAGAAATGAAAAAGAAGACGTTAATTGACACTCTTTCAAAATGACTGAAATGTATCTAATCCATTTAAAATTACGTATTCAAAGATTAATGCGCAATATGAAAACCATCTTTCCTTCTGTACTCAGTAATCCAGTAGTGAAAAAAGAATTAGATAGATTACTTGATCAGTACGTACTGCTAACAAATCAGGTAATAACATTGTCTTCGTTCGTAAGGCTCAATATATACATGTAAACTGCATTTTAGAAGAAATTGGATTTAATTCTAAAAGTGACAATTAAGAAATAGGACATCATTTTTAGAGTGTCATTAGGATATGACATGAAGTCGGTCACGTGATCAAATTCTATAACGCCCGAAGGGCGTTATTGTAGATTTGATCACGTACCGACTTCATGTCATATCCCATTGACACTCTAAAAATGATATCTCATTTCTTATATTTACATTTTTATTTCTATTCACATTACAAAGATAATATGCCCAATTTAGACTTTATCATTGAATGCAACATAACGTTTAAATACGAAGTCATATGACGTCACAGTCAAGACTTTCCAAATGTCTCGTGCAGTTTGCTTTCCATACGCAAGAAAATCTGATCATGTGACCGACTGCATGGCATCGAAAATTGAATTTCATTTTTTTTGGTATTGTCATATAAGGAAAGATATTGGCAAATGTAAATAGTCCAATTTATACTCATAGTTCCCTTTCTAATGAAAAAAAATTCATCAAAACCATGTCAGTTTTGAATATTTTTTATATCACGAAGAACCTAAATGAATTTTTACTCCGTATGTAGACGATGAAGGTATATTGCTGCATAAGTGAGGGAAGTTGACGATTGAACATTTAAAGTCATCATATTTATAATAAATCATGGTTAACAGATTACCATTAGCGTATTTTTCAAGTAAAATATCCAAATATGAAACAGATGTGTCAGACTCTATGGTATCTTTTATCTCAAGCTCATCGGGATATCATAAATGTAGACTTGAAGGCTACAGCAAGTGTTTCCTTCTATTCATGCACACGATTTTGGACGAATTCTGCTTCATATAAATAGAAAAATAAAAATACCTGGGCGCAACTGGTACCCATGGAAATTCCATGAGATTGTTGGAAAATGGAAGACCTGGCCTGAGGGCTCATTCTCACTAATTTACCAAAGGAATATATAGTGGAAAAGTGAACAAAGAACCAAACATCTGTTGCATGTCAACTTTAAGTTTTTAAGCTGTTGATTTTGGTAAAATCTTGTGATGCACAGTATCAATCAGTCAATCTTTTTTTAATAGACTTAAGGATTTATTTAAGAATTATTTCAGTATAACCTTGTGCTTTACCACAAATACATAGTATATATGTTTGAAGATTTTTTTTAGAATCAAATTGTTTCAATATGCATAATCAAGAATTTTTTTTCGCAGTGGGGCGAAAATGAATGGATCAGACAGTCTCTCAAGATTACCAGGTACGTACAAATTTATTACATGTATATTGTTTCCTAAATGTGACTTTTAAATGTGTGCAACTTGACTTTTCTTTCATTTTTCTTTTGATTAAAGGTCTTGGGGCAGAGATGAGGTAGTGTATCTATTACAAGTCGGAGGGTATTGTTAATTTAAAGATTTAAAGTCTTGAAAGCAATATGTTGTCTTTAACCGAAAGTGGCAAAACACTTTGTATTTGATATGAAGATAACGAACACCCAGTAATCAATTTCAAAAGTCCAGTAAACAGCACAAATCATCTCGGTCTGGATCCAGTGCCATGGTGGAGCAAATATCCCCTAACTTCCGGTCATATCGGCTGTGTATTAACCGTCAGGCAAATAGAAAAATCAAATCCATAAACAATTTAGTTTTTTAAAAAAGCTTAACAATCAGTATGAAAGCCAACCAGTATTCGAGTTAACGATAAATTTTATTTGCTGTCAAGGTCATTGTATAGGGCCATAGAACAGGCGAAATGATAAGTTTCAACGAAACTGTTGATGTCCTAGTTTCATCAATGTGTTTGTCAAAAGCCTTATTTTAAAACACAAGGCAGTATCTTACGTGATGCATACGATATGAAGGTTAGAAATTTCAGTTATGAATGCAGGAAAATCTTTCTTTTTCTCTTGAAATTTATTAATTCAGAAGGTCACAAAAAAATTAATACTTACCATAGATATAATGACTTCAAGGTAAAAGATATAAGTAAAAAGTTATTACTTAATTTAAGTGTTATTGCTTTTTCCCGATCATGACAAGAAGCACACGGTGGGTGTGACCGGTCACCAAGGGATGCTCACATCCTCCATGACACCTGATCCCACCTCCGATGTTTTCGAGGTCCGTATTTGCTCTGCTCCTATTTTGTATTGTTTTATGGACTTTGATATTGAATACTGTTCGTTCTCTCCATATCCTTCATTTATGCAGTATTTTGCTACCGAGGGTAATTTAATGATAGACACGTCATTGTGTAAATTTAAATTGATGTTATATTAATTCATTCAGCGCCCAGTATGAAGAGTTAAATCAGAATAGACATGAACAGGAAAACAGTTATGATGCTATTCGAACACCAAACAGTATGGACAATTTTATCATTGAACACTTTGTTAATTAATTCTTTTAATTTCTTGTTTAACAGTTGTAAAAATATTTCTTGAATTGTCTTATTTCATTTTAGAAAACAGAATTTCCGGGTAAGTAGTTCTCATAGTTAAGGTCCATAATGAGTAAACCAAAAGAAAATTGTGATAAAAATAATCAGAAGTCTATAATTTTATTTATTATTTGTGACGGAACATTATTTTCGAACATTACAGTTCAACATATGAAGATCTGCAACCCCAGAAAGAAGAAAACAAGTATGAAAAATTTTACAAGGTCTAAAGGTAACTACTTTTACTGAAAAAAAATTGCAATCATTAAGGAAAGCAAAAACTCTTGAATCTATAAACTTCATTGAAATTTAAGAAAAAAAAGTTACTAGTATGTTTCGCAAGATGCATTTATTCAAACATTATAAATGATTTTTTTCCATCATGATCATCATAAGCAATTTATCAATCTGTTTTGAGAAAAAATAAATATAACCTACAGGATGTTTTTTAAAATATTTTAAAAAGTGGAAGAATTAAATGTGATTGAAATATTTAGTCAACAAGGTAACTTTTGTTGACTTTTCCTACTAATTAGTTTTAAGAAAGATTTCATAGCACTAGTGACGTTTATTTACGGATCAATTATCTTATGCGTATCTATAATCTCGGCATAATTATCGGAGTTCAATGTCCACGATTTTTTTTCTATCTATGATAGTAACAAATTTCTGTCGATCTCCAAAATGAATTTTTAAATTTTTTTAAAAATGTATTGCTTAGGCGCCAAACGTTACAAATTTTAAGAACATTTACTTTAATCTATGCAAAGTTTGTTAATTTTCCTTAACAAATGGATCCACAAATAATTTATTCAATTTGTAGGTGGAAAAGACAGTGTATATGCGGATTCCAAGATGCTATCCCAAGGAAATGTATATGTGAATACGTCCTTTAAAGAAAATTGAAATATATAGCACCTTAAATATTTTTTTAAATTCTAATATTTTTTATTGTAAAAAGTAAAGAATCAATCAGTAATATTTATGATCGCCATAGTCAGAGTTTACAGAAAAAAATATGTCTGCCTTTTAAATTAGTTCTGTTTGTTTGTTATCATTGTTTGTTTGTTTTCTATATAAAGATATTATATGTGCGATAAACACCTTTTTCTTTTGTTAAGTCAAATTTTTTATCATTTTGTCAAAAAAAAAATGATTCATTTGTGAAAATCTATGTACACTTACTTTGAAATCTGTTCTTTAAACTTTGTTAAGAATATATACGAGTAATTATATACAGTGTATATATATTTTTTAAAGAATGAAGTTGATACATAAGGACAGGGGTCCTGTTTTATACAGAATTTATGACTTAAACCAAACTAAGTTCTGTCCTTAACTTTTTAATTTCCATTGAATTGAAAAGTATTATTGATCTCTAAAAAAAAATAACATAAAGAAATACAGAAAGATATTTTACGCTAGCAATTTTAAACTGAATAATTAATTTTGCAAAATCTTATAATCATTTTAACGTTCTAGTCTTAGTCGTAAGTTCTTTTGTAAAACAGACCTCTGGTCTATCTTTCTATTCATTGAACATATCGAAAAAATGCATAGTTTTCTTGAAATCTCTTCTCTATCCCATACCCTTCATATGATAAGCAAGAATACTTCCAAAATTGTAAATTCATCAGTCAAGTGTGAGGGGTTCTGGTTTTAGAATGGGTCTTGTTAATATTAAGAAAATGAATTTTCTTTTTTTAATTCTTTGCTCCTTGGTTTTTAACAAAGTTAAGTGCATGTTATGAGGAGCAGCAATATTTCATTTTTCAAAATTTGAAACATTACCTCTGGGTCATGAGAGGTTGTAGTGTTTTGGGTTGATGCATTATTTAGTGAAAATACATAAATTCTTCGAAATCTTGTTTTCTCCTGTTAATTTAGAAAACATTGTATTTTTATTGCTACGAGTAAAAGTCTCTTATACACAACTGTAATACATCGGACTCGTATATACAAATGCCATTTTCCATTTTCTAACGAGCTAGTTTCGACTGAGATATGATATGATTGAATCAAAGAGAACATGGAATGACCTACGAGGGACGTGCAATAAATAATGTCAATAAATAATGTCATTAGCTCGATGCATACAACATAGAAATCATATGACATTAAGCTTGACGTTCTCTCATTAGTGAATCTTTAATGAATTGATAACAGTTTATGTGACCACTTTTCATCGCGTTATTTCATTGTTGGAAGCTGGAAAACGAGGGCTATTCGAGACACTGCATTAAAAATGAATGGTCAGGAATTAGTAAGCTAGAGTAAAAATAAAACGTTTCATTTAAACAGCTGTAAAACTTGTTAATATGCCAAAATATACTACCTGAAATATGTGAATTTTACAGCAACCAATGTCTGTCTTATACACACATGAACAGGTGGATTTCAATAAACAAAAATTATATAATGGGCACCAAAACTTGGTACCGTCCTTGGCAACAGGAACATACAACAACCAATTTTAATTTGCGAAAATTCAACAAATTATCACTGATTATGTTTTATTGACTTTAAGACACATAGCAAAATTGATAGACATCATTTTAGGGATAGTAATCACTATTTTTGAATAAAAAAGAAACATTTGATGGTAAAAAAGTTTAATACTCTAAGGTCACCCTATATTTTAAAAAATCAGTGAAAACGACAGCATATAGGAATATCTAAACAATTATTTAAAAAAAAAATAAAAAATTGCACTTATTCACGTTTGTCTGAAATTCAACAGATAATGAAACCTGAATCCATTTTGCTTTAAATCCTCAAAACAAATTTACGATAAGATGCACTTGACAAAAATGCAAATACCTAAGAAGAGCAAGACTTGCAAGAGCATTACAACAGTTTATTTGCTATTTTCTTAAGTATAAGCGGTCTTGTTGTTCAAATTCATATACAGGGAGGAAGTTCAATTTCTGGAGAAGTCTATAAACAAAAGTTTTTGCAAAAAATTGAAATGTTTATGAGAGGAAGGAAACAGAATGAGGAATCCAGTACATTAAATTTCTTCATGACAGCGTCCAAACCAACAGGCCTCAAATAGTAAAGGAGGTTTGGAGATAAACAGAAAGTTAATGTTTTGTCAAACCAACAAAATTTGCCAGATATTTCAGCTTTTGACTTGTTTCATTTCCAAAACTTAGAAAAACAACCATCTGAAAGAAAAAAAACAAGTACAGCAAATCATAGGATTTGCCATGTTCCAGTATACGAAGGGTCATGCTAAAAATATGTTCAAAAAACAATTAGAAATTGAATAAAAATGTTACGGACATGCGTTTCAATTAAAAGAGAATATTTTAATTAAATCATGCAGACTAAATTATAGAAAAGCGTTTTTTGTTTCTTTCCGAGCCCCGATGACATTATTTATTGAACGCCCCTCGTATAGTTAAGGAGAATATTTATGATAAGAACCTGTTCCGTAACCGTATCTGTTGAACGGTCACAAATACTCATAAGATTTACTTTATGCAGTATGACTTTTAATACATGCAGTCAGTAATAGAAATTGTCGTTATTTCATTTTTCACTAGAAATTGGTATTTTCAATTTAATTTTACATTTTGCATTACGATTGTTATTCAAACAAGGAAACTTTTCGTTACTTCATGGCTGAAAACTAATTCCGTTTCATCAAACTTTCTGAATTCTATTCTTTAATCTTTCACAGATGACCTTTTTTGATTTCCGCTTCGATTGTTGAAATGGATAAATTGCCAATTCAGGAGATTAAAATTGTTTTATGCATGTTTCATTTGAAAAGATGACTATTTCATTGTTGCGCGTCACTCATAAATGTCAAAGCCTTGATTTTTATCAATTTCCTATTGGGTTTCACTGGCGAGAATTTTTTTAGTAGTAAATTGATTGAAGTTAAGTGTGCATACGTTTCTCGCCATGAACCTCTAGCATGCTCGAGAAGGTTATAATGAACAAGAGTGCCCCGTTCAAGAATATCATATTCATAGCCCCTGTTTCATCATAAAAGGTTTTTGTATTGGTATGGGGGTTTAAATGATCATCAAGTGATATTGCATCATCTTTTTAAAATCAGTACAACATTGCTTGACGACGGGTGGTATTACAAAAAATAGCGACTGCGCGGAATTTATGCGCGCACGGTTAACTGTAATATGTATTTGTATAAAGCATTCAGTATAATATAATAAATATTGCATGCAGTTGAGTGTAACATTGAAGATTTTCACCCCTCGAAAACCATTGTCAACCTCGGTTGCGCCTCGGTTGACAATGGTTTTCTTTGGGTGAAAATTTTCAATGTTACACTCAACTACATGCAATATTTATATAATGGTTAATAAAATCATGTGAATAACAAAATGGAAGCAGACTATTGATTTCCCTAAAATTATATTTGTACATGATTATTATAAAAAGACCAAGATACGAGAGGCTAATGGTAAAGGAATTCTGCTGGTTTTACTGTGTGTATATCTTTTTTTCTATTGTATTGTTAGTTTAGTGATAGTGATGAATGTAGTTAATGCTTGCTGATAAAGGTAAAAAGAAAGAGACTGATTTTCTTGGTTTTGATGACTTTGTTACGTTTTTGCCCTTTCTACTAAGTTTTGGGTTAAAGTAACTGTTAATGGTTAATGTAACATTGATCATACATATAATGATAGGCCCAAGTAGTTCTACGTCTTCACTTAGTTCATAAACACTCTTAGTAAAGATTGATCTCTTGAAAATTCTATTCTCAACATGATATGTAGTTAATTATCAATACATATTATACTCATAGGCCCTACCCATTAATTTTTTTAAAATCTAACATGTCTAATACGACATTTTAATACCAATTATTCTTGCTTACTTTAGTATCTAGAATTTATTTCAATTATATTTAGATTTAATATTCATAGAATAAATCTCGAAAATAGCGATTTTTCCTGTCAAATAAATTTCCACGCTCTCAGAGACACGGTTTTCTTCCTGAAATACTTGTTTCAAGTTAAATTTATGCTGGTAACTATTATTTCAATTCAAATAGAGATGGATATTTAATCTGACCTATGAGTTCACCATATCTGTCAAAACGCACGTGGCCTTTTTTAAATAAAAAAATTGCTATGCAACCTCAAATGCATGTATTCCCGTTAATAGCAATATCATAATTGTAATCATACCATATCCCTTACATCTTAACTCAAAAACAATCTACTTCAAACTCATATATTCATCCAGAGGCTTAGCTTGAAATGACGATACTTGTGAAGGAGTTTTGCTTTCTAACATTTCTACTCTGGATATTTTTAATTTTTCTGGATTATAGTTTTGATATTTCTCATTAATGCACAACAAGATTGCCCCTTTTCCTAAGTAATAAGAATAAAATTATAATTTGCAAGGATGTATCAGTCAAACCCGCTAAGAAAATTGAAATTTTGATAATTTTTAAATAAAATAAGATTTTTAATTAATTTTTATGTAAAATGCTATTGGAATATACAAGTCATAATAATTTTCAGAAAAAATATTATTACTTGTATTTTTGTGTCCAAACATCTTTAATGTGATTTGTTTTTATCGACATGTTGTCAATCCGAGTTCCCTCCATTAGTGCGGAACGTAGGATAACAAATAATCTTATATGAAAGATTGACACACAAACAGACAGTTCCCTAAATCGTTCCTTTTGCATTTTGATTTCTTTTTCATATACAGACTTAGGAGACCAACAGTTACGAAATGCATCAAAAAAATATCAATATATGTTATTTTTAATATTTTAACCGCGTGGTGCTTTTAAAATGAAAAGAAAATATTCAAACTGAGTTTACCTTTATATACATGAAATCTTATAACCTGTTTGATTTTTACTTTTAATCTGGCATTTTTAACCTCTTTGATACACATTGCTTTCACTTATCTAAAGTCAAATATTTCTTGTTGCACTTTAAAATTCTTAACATTAAAGACAAGTCATGATTAATAATTTGTATAAATTTGTATAAACATGATAAATAAACCTCATCAATTTCCTGATTATCTGGATCAATACTGTCTTTCTGCAAATCAGATTGATTGGTAGAATACTGTCCATTTTGTGACTACAGAGATTTCAAAACCTGTAAATAAAAAGAAAACGGAAAAAAGTGTAGATCTTTAACGAATTTGATTATCATAGTTGATGAAGTTATCGTAAGTTAAAATTTCAAAACACTAGGACTATTCTTTTTAATGACTAGACCAAGTAAACCTTTGTCTATATGATTATTTGCCGTCTAGTCAAGCAACATCTCCAGGAACATCGAAATAAAGAAAGATAACTCTAATTTTGTTACGACCTTTTGATTGAAAACAAATATCTAAATATTATTTCTTTTCTTTGAATTTAGATATATGATATAAACAACATTACATCTGGTCCACTGTTTTGATCTCGTTCCTGGTATCAGCCCTCGGATGGTCTTGGCCCGCGCCTTCCGGGCTTGGGCCGATACCAACCGCTCGGGCTGATACCAGGGCCGAGATCAAAACAGCAGTGTGATATTCTATATATATATATATATATATATATATATATATATATATATATATATATATATATATATATATATATATATATATATATATATATATATATATATATATATATATATATATATATATATAATCTTAGGACCAAATGATGAAATAAGTGCATTGCAAATAAGAATATACATTGTAATTTTCAATCTTACCCTAAAACATTCTCTAATAATTAAAAAAGCAGATTGCATTCACAGTCCCAGGTAAAAGAATATTGTGTCGGCAGGGGATGCTCACTCCTCCATGGCACCTGATCCCACCTCTGAAGTCTCGGGGGTCCGTGTTTGCTCTGCTCTTATTTTGTATTGTTTTATGGAATTTAAGATTGATTACTGTTCGTTATCTCCATATCCTTCCTTTACTTCCATACCAATAAAATTTTTACATGTATTCCGCATTGTAGCTACAAGCGCGTATTTTTACCATATTGACACTATTTTTTATTTCTACATTTTTCCTGAAAATTTTACTCTTTGATTAGTAAAATTTACACTTTAATCTGTAAACACAAAATATAACCTATCTTATAGATGATATAGGTATGCAAGATTTTCTGTTTTAATTTGGATACGCCAAGGGATACATGTACTGTTCTTGTGTGCATTGTACACAGGTAATCTCTTCATTCATTAACCAATCCGATCGATTTTCTATTTGAAACAACACTAGGTAAACACGTGAACGATAGATACATGTGTTGTGATAACTTCAATAAATACATCTTTAAGATGTTTACTAAGCTATTTATAGCAATATCTAAATCAGCGATACAGAGATATGAAGTGCGCTGCATATAAGTTTACTCATAATTAATTATTTACCAAGTCTGGCCCTGGGGGTCATAAATTCCTCATCATAACATTTTTTTTATTTCATAAGCTTACTTCCCTGGAGCAGAAGAGATTTTTAAATAAATACTATAGTACATGTAATACATTTTCACTGTTTAATCCATAGGGCCCAGTCATAACACCATAACCCCTGACCCTGAGTGATACATGATGGCCTAATAAAAATGTCTTTTATGAGATTATTTATAATATTAACATAGTTATATAAAGGATTAATTGCCCAATAAAATCTCCATACTTTAAAATCCAACCTCAAAATCAGGGCAAACTTTAAATATAGAAACAGGAAGTTTATATAGTAAAAGGATAAAATGAAATTCCACGCCACAAAGACGAAGGATAAACTTTTTATAGTTTTCAAGTATTTTACCTCCATCGTCTGTTATTACTTGACAGAAGGTAAGTTTTTTTAATTAAATGCCATTTCTATGTAACTCACGCATACACAACATAATGATGTTAGCTATCATAGATTGTATCAATGGTATCATTTTTTCTTTCATTTGTATAGGGCAAATTGTAATGTGCAAGAGGCCCATGTGACATTAAGATCACCTGAGTATCATGAATACAACTTTTTCACAATTTTATTAGATTCGCGTTCTAAACCAGAGGTCGTGGATTTCACTATTTTCAGAGAGGCACCCTAGCTCATCATTACTTCATGCATACACTTCATTTGTTTACTTAATATCAATAAGCAGAGCATGGGAACAAATAAACAGTGCATTTTACTTAGTGCATCCGCCCCTCAGGAATGCTTGATCATTGGGCCACCCTTTCACAAGTTTAGATAAGACATCCTTGCTCATAACTATGCATTTAGTTTGTTTTATTAAGAGGCAGTCCACCGGAAAACCAGGCAGTATTGTATTGATAGGCGGCACATCGAATGTGAGGAATATTTGATATTTTATTGAAAACAATATCAATGTAGTCCAAATGGAATAATGTAATCGAAGATTTGTTTGAAAATTACTTATTTAGTAAAATTTCCGTTTCTTTCGTGTTATTGAGTTTCCCTATATAAACCATTGAATTTAGGTCAGAAACAAAGAACTGTAACTTCCAATACATTTTTAACAGGACTACAATTCACGCTGAACTAAATCTAGAAATATTTCATCTTCCTGTTTCAAAAATAAAATCCGTGGGAAAAACACTTTTGAATTAGTTTTTTGGCAAAATATATAGACGTTTTTTATGAAATTTTGCAGTGCAAGAGTTATCTCCCGTGGAATCGGTAAATCTGAAACACACCTTACTATCGGAATCCTAGAGAAATATTTAGAATCGACACACTAAAGAAAATTATTAAACAAAAAATAACTACTTTATTTTCAAATTAGAACTCATTTACGCCTTCAAACATAATATTTGGATAAAAATGGGCTGTATTATTCAGGTTGAATCCACGTTTCCATTGATGTATCAGTGACGTCATATACCTGACTAATACTGCGTCACAATCAAATAGTTACAAGACTTCCAGAAAAGTTTGTTAATTCTTTGCGTAAAAGTGCAAAGAAAAATAATTTTAAAAAAGTAATTTCTCCTTTTCTGTTCAATTACTCTACACAGTGCATTATCCAAAATGTTAGATAATGTTTTTATATCTTCTTATACATGTTTTAATACTAGGATTTGCGCAAAACTAGTTAATTTTTATAGTGTTTATATCGAATATTTCTTATGTTACTGGGATGTGAAATTTTTTTTTCCTGATTATCAAGGAATCGTGAATATTTTAGATTTACGCAAGATTAATTTAACGAAGTTGAGATGTCTACTTCAAGATACATGTTTTTGTAAAATCTTTAATATATATATCTTTGCAGTCAAAAAAAATAAACAAGCAGCGGTACGAAAAATATGAAAAAAAACCCTGATAAATAATTAATCAGTGAAACGTTTCTGTTTTTTTTTTATAATTAGGGGATCTTTACATTAAATAAAATTTTGTGAAAGAGGAATATATAGGGGAAAAGGATTTTAACAGATGACGGGTTGAAAAAACTTGGATAAACCCGAGACTATGCACATAAAATATTTTCTGTATTTACACTGTAGGCACGTGCGCCACTAATAGAATTTAAGTCCTTATTAATTCCTGAGAAAACATTAATGAAAGAAAAAAATTTACTTGGAAATAAGATATTTAATGAAGCTAAGCTTTTCTCTCTCAGCTGCTGCATAATGCATACGTACAAACACAAATGTCTTTTTTAAATACCGATCCGCGCGAGTATCAAGAAATCAAAGATGTTTTACATGCACACTGTAATCTTGTACGTAAAAGACATCAGGAATTTAAATATATACTTATACATTTGAATATAATGACAAAATCTTCTAAAACATTTTACTGACTGAAAAGAAACAAAAGATAGGCATATTATTTCTCTGGTAAATTAAAATGAAGAACCATGTTTAGGACATATTCCTAAAAACCACACCCGATTGAAATAAAACCGATCCCGATCGAATATAATTCAAAATTTGTAAAGTTATCAAATTAAAGGCAACTGCCACCTATATGTCATGTATAAAAATAGATTTAGTAAATTTTGAAGTATATAACAACAAAAGAGCCAAATTTAACAATACAATTACAGTATTTTCTTCTTTATATATTTCCGATCGGGATCTGTTTAATTTGGGAAAAATCGTAGATAATAGGTGAATTTGACTCCTTTTATTTCCCTCAATATACCTGTTCCCAATAATTTTATGAAGTAACTCAAAAGTTTGTACTTTGTTTTCATATTAACATGAGGAAAAAATTCTGTCATAATAATGTATTGGATTTTATAACGTATCAAAAATCGGATACTGAATTCAAAAAGTCACTTGCTAAACTCAATTTTGGACCACATTATTTTTTTCTAACGAAATAAAATTTGGAGTCTTATTCATTATAAAATAAAAGATAAGAATCTTTCCTAAAAATAATACTGATTGACACATCTAGCTTTTGAGTATCTGTTACATATAAAACAAAATAAAAACGTAGTATTTTTTATACCCTAATGTTGACCTTTTTGCACTTGAAATTATACATTAACCAAAAATAGGAAAAGAGGATCATTAAATTTTTTTTTGATGTTGTCATGTGTGAACACTTGCTTAAAGAAGTCTACATTCAAAAAATAATTAAAATCCATGACATGCCATGTGCCACCTATTGCCTGGTTTTTCGGTGGACAGCCTCTTAAATCAATCAAAAGGAAAAGGAGAAAAAATTTAAATATAATGAATTATTACTATATATTAAACAGAGCAATGCCTCAGCAGCAGAACCCTGACCTTGCCCTTGAGGATCATAAAAACCATAATTTTAAAAGGGGTAACCCTTTTTCATCACAACAATGTACTTATAGTTCATCGGCTTTATACTTAAGATAAGAGCGAAAAAAAAAACAAGAATTAATGCATTTTAAGTATACGATTCTCTGAGTCCCACTTAAATACCAGAGCCCTTGATCAAGGATCCATAAAATTCATAATTTTGGAGAGGAACTCATCCCTCAAGAAAACTTTGCACTTCGTCCATCGACTTAATTTTCAAAGAATTACTGTATGATCACTATATAATCATATGAGCTCAACCCTAATACCAGGCTCCGGGGACATAAAACTTTGACAAGCTCACTCCTGATCTTCCTCTCACTTTTCAAATAAGAAATATATACTAAGTATAATAGAAAAGTGATATTGATATTAAGAGTGAGCTTGTCTAAGTTTTATGACCTAGTAGCAAGAACACCTGACCAAGAGGCCATGGAATTCATAACTTTGGAAGAGGCATTCTTCCTCACCATGGAATTCACAACTTTGGAAGAGGCACCCTTTGTCATCATAACTATGATTAAGTTTGCTTGCTTTTTACCGAGGAGCAGAGAAGTATTTTTTTAAGAAATAATAATATTTTACTATATATTTAACAAGGTCCCACCCTAGCAACAAAACCTCTGATCATGGGGTCATGAAAATTAAGATTTGGGTAGAGGGCTCATGGCTTATTACAATTATGCCAGCAATTTAAGTCATTGATATCCAAGAGGAAGGACAGAGGGTTTTTTTTTAATTGTATCAAAATTGGTGGTTTCAGTCCTGTCTAAAAAAAATCATGCAGTTTCTTCCTTTATTTCTTATATATACTTGGAGATTTGTTTCTCAGTTGATCTGCAAACTTATCAAAATTTCGACTTCTTCCAAGAACTTTTGGCAGGGACTGATTTTAACCGTGTAAAAGGAGGGGTTTCAAGTTTCTTCAAATAACAAGAGACTTAATCCTTCTCAACAGGAAATAATGAAGAATCATTGAAAAATTACTTACTAGTAAATTATAAGAAGGTCGTCTCAAAATCATGTCAAAATTATTCAATGATTCAGATTTCAGTTTGAATACAAAGAATACCTTTGGTATATAGACAAAATTTACTTACTTTTTCCCTTTTCTCGGAATATTTTTATACCAGCCACATTTTCTTTCTAAATAATTTCTGAATACTCTTTATCTGCACGAAGCTAGCCTGTATCTTTTACAATTTACAACAATCAGAAATTGTTCATACGTAGAACATTCTCTTGCGTATCGAATCAACTGAGATATATACACTCTGTATGCAGGTGATGGAGGTATATATTGCTGCATAAATAAGGGAAGTTGACGATAGAAAAGTAAAAGTCGTCACGTTTATCATATAACTTTGTTGTTAGGTTACCATTAACGTCTTTTTCAAGTAAAATATTCAAGTATGAAACAGATGTGTTAGACTCTGTGGTTCTTTTATCTCAAGCTCTCCTGGATATATCGCATCGACGAAGGAATGGAAATTACCATTGTTGTGGACAATACGTCGTCGATATCTGAAGGTCGAGTTGAAGGCCACAGCAAATTTTTTCTTCTTTTCACGCATAAGATTTTGCATAAATTCTGCTTCATATGAATACAAAAATAGGTCTGCTAATAACTGAGCGCAATTAGTTCCCATGGGAATTCCAATAGATTGGTCTCCAAACACCACATAGATATCTGTCAATCAAAAACTCAAGCAACTTTTTGATGTCAACTTCAGAGTACTTGTAGGTACAATCCAGGCTTGGGGCGAATTACAATGTAAAGTAATGCATTACATAACCATTACTGTAACAATTTGGGCATTTAATTACAATTACCATTACACTATTTTTTTAAAGTAATGCATTACATTACCATTACTTTACTAAAGTAATGCATTACCATTACCATTACTTTTGGAGGTTTTATAAACATTGAAAGTTATACAAAACTTTGCGATTTTTTTCCCCATAAGTATGTATCCACTCCCTTCAAAACTAAACATAATAAATAATAATTCAAATTTGATTTCAAGTTTTTGTGTACATCGTCAAAAACTTGCATTCATAGAAAGTTCAAACGTTTGTTACGGTTCCGTAATTATTCCCGTTACTATGAGTAACATTATCTGTGGAAATACATAGTACAAGTTAAACAAAAACTCCCTGCAATATACAGGACTACAAAACGACAAATTATGTTTCGTTACTTGTATGTTTAATTCCATTAACAATTGTATATTTACCAAGTACATAATTGGGACGAGATCGGTGATTAGTGACGCCCGAATTTCCTCGACATCTTACATTCCCAAGTGACGCTTGCACTGTTTATGATTGTTTTGTTTAGGCTTACAAAGTTCATCATCGATAAGTATCATCAATGTTTCCCGCAGTAATTATCCGCGCCCTAGGGTGCGTGTTTCCTTTCGTCGGATCGATCGGCATGGCAGTATATCAACTAACAAACCACTCTCAACAGAGGGCGTTTTTACGCTCCGCTCCTCTGGTGAGAGAATGCTAACAAACATGGCGGGTATTTTCACTTTGTCGTGACGTCACGACAATCGAGCCCGATGCTAATATAAGCCAGCGCAAATCGACTGACAGTCAGATTAGGTTAGAATAGGTTAGACCATTGCATAGCCAGCATGTCTGGGAGCGATATCGACGGGTGATTATTATAACATAATTAATTGATTAATTTTGGGAGCTGATGAACTTTGTGTCCTATTTAATTATTACTTTTTAATATTTATATTGTAGTAGTCTTTGAGAAAAAATTAGTGGGAGGTAAAATAACTCTCCCATAACTTTATCTGATCATAATATAATTGTATTGCAACGAACTCCCGACATTTTGGGAAAAGATAAATAATTTTATGCTTTTGTAAATTTATATTAATTATTCCCTAAAACATAATTCTCCCATCTAAGAGTATTTTATTCCCATTCTGGGAGAGGAATAATATTTCTGCGGGAGTAAGAAATAGGGATAAACATTCAAAGAGATTGTGCAAATTAAATACAACAAGCAATAATAAATTTTTGTACACTTTAATCCTGACTCATAGTTCTTTTGTCCAATATACAGAATTGGGAGACCCACAAGTTGTCTCAAGGGAGAAAACCCCTGAATGGCAACATTGGTGTCAGAAGTGGGATTTATAAATTTTCATTCCCATTATCTGATTGGACATAAGACAAATAATTAAACAAGTAAATTCTTTTTATCATAGAATAAGTAAGTACTCCCAAAAGCAAGAATGTCAAGGGATAGTAGTCTTTTAGAAGATACGGGAGAGATTGTTTTCAATCCTAGAGTCCCGGTAGAAGTAGAAAATTTATCCCATGCAGAAAACTGTCATAATGAATCTTTGTCAAATCATACATCAGCTCCCAGTGGTTCTGAAAATATAAATGAACTTTTGTTAAAAGCAGTTGAAGGTTTGTTAAAGGATGTTCTATGCATAAACTCAAATTTTTAAGAGCAATTATCACAAATGACACATGAGTCCCATCAATTACATGGGAGGTTGTCATCACTTGAAAATCATGGGGAAGCTATTGGTCCACATAAATATGGGAACTGTTTTGAAAATCCCAGTCAATCACCATTTATAGGGGCTGGGGAAAGATTTGAATCTTTCGGGAACCCTATATCCCCAAATTCAAGCGTGAACAGAAATGACAATAGCGTACATTCTCCCAATCAAATAATACCAACAGTCTCAATAAAGTCACAAACGTATGATGGGGTGGAAGACTTTGAAGATTACTTAGCCCAATTTCAAGTTTTAGTTGAATTGCATGGTTGGGATTATAGGACAAAATCTTTGTATCTTGCCAGTAGTTTAACTGGGAATGCAAGGGCAATTTTAGTGGAGCTCAATGAAGCTCAGATTAGGGATTTTGATTCCTTTGTTAAAGTTCTCAGTATGCGTTTTGGATCAGTAGAAAGGTCAGAGATGTATCGGGCAAAGTTGAAAAATAGGATTAAGGGAGAAAAAGAGTCCCTATCAGAATTAACTCAATCAATCAAGAAATTAATTAGATAATCCTACCCGACTGCTGATCCTAACCTTACAAACATTTTAGCCCTAGATCATTTTATTGATGCTCTCCCAGACCCAGATATGCGCCTTAGAATTCGGGAGGCAAGACATAAAGATATTGGGGAAGCTGAAATTTTAGCAATTAGGTAAGAGACACATAAAATGGCAGATGCCCAAAGGGGAAGCCAGTCCATGTTGTCACTTTAAACACTGACTCCCAAAACCATCCAAACAATAAAAATGAAGATTTAGTTGTTTCTATGTTAAAAGACATAAAAGACTCCTTGTCAAGTTTGAACAATTCTGGTCAAAAGTCCCAAAATTATGGGAGATCCCGGGAAAATAGATTTTCAAACAATAGTCCCAGTCAGTTTAACAATTCGGAACATGACAGATATGGGTCAAGAAATGGTTATGGAAATAGATCTAATCAGGGGAATCAATACTCCCTGAGGCCATCCCCTCATAGAAATGACTCAGGTTTTCAAAGACAGGGAAACCTTTAAACGTCGAATTCATGGGGCGGAAATCGGAGCGAGTTGGGAACAAGCCCCAGAATAAACCATTAAACAATTGTACAGGGGTTGATCCGGTATCAAATAAGTCTATGAAAAGTCAAAATAAGGAGTTAGAAAGTAAACCTCAAAATGAACACAGTCCCAAAAGTATTTTAGTGGGAGATGTTAAACAAACAGATGAGGGATTTTTTATAACAGGGAAGATAGAAAATGTTAAAACAACAATATTAGTAAGTAACGGATCCAGTGTGACCATTATAAGCCCCAAATTATTTGAAAGAATACAGTTGGTAGAAAAGTCAAGTGTAAGATCTCCTAGTGTGAAATTAAGATCAGGAAATGGAGAAGACATCCCAGTTGTGGGAGAGAGTCTCCTTAAATTTAGTCTTAGAAATATTGAAATTTCCCATACAGTTATTGTTACAAAAATTCAGAACAAATGTATTTTGGGTGTAGATTTTATGAAAAAGTTTTCATGTGAGATTTGTTTGAAGAAAATGTAATTTGTAATTCAGGGAGAAGAAATCCCTTGTTTTAGTTATGAAAATAGTGTAGTTGATTGTTGCAGGGTTCTTTTACTAGAGGATTTACTGATTCCACCAAACTGTGAATTTATTGCCCCTGCTAGGATAGAAAATCCCAATTTTCAACAGGGTACAGCCATAGTGGAACCCTCAGAAAAGTTTATGGGAAAACATGAATTGTTGATTTCGAAAACTTTGGTAGAAATAGATAGGGAAAATGTCCCAGTACGTTATATGAATTTAGGTGACGAAAGTGTAAAGTTACACAAGGGTAGTGTAGTAGCCTTAATAGAAAAACATAAGTGCTCATTGTAATGGGAATGACTCCCAGACGCCCATTCATTTACAACAAATTTTAGATTGGGTCCATACTAGTGTTAGCTCTGAAGAAAAACAGAGATTTGAAAAACTTTTAAGGGAATTTCAAACAAGTTTCTCCTTTTCATCAGTTGACATGGGTTCAACAGATTTAGTAGAGCATAAGATAAATTCAGGAAATACACTCCCAATTAAACAACCTCCTAGACGTTTTCCTCTAGCTAAAATTGCTGAGGCCAATAAAGAAATAAATGATATGTTAAATAGGGGGATGATAGAGACATCAGACAGTCCATGGAGTTCTCCCATAGTCCTAATTAAGAAAAAGGATGGGACAATCCGGTTCTGTATAGACTATAGAAAGTTAAATGATGTCACTATAAAGGATAGTTACCCCATACCTAGAATTGATAAAATATTAGATGCCTTGTCAGGCTCAAAGAGGTTTTCTACGATAGATCTTAAGAGTGGGTATTTGCAGGTGAAAATGTCACCTAAAGATAAACCCAAAACAGCTTTTTTCAATCCCGGGGAGAACACTGGCAATTTTTAAACATGCCATTTGGTTTATGAAATACTAATGGAAATCTTTCTTGGAAAATACGTCTTGTCTATTAAGATGACATAATAATATTGTCTAAAACTTTTAAAGAACATATTGAAAATTCAAGACAAGTTTTTGGGCGACTGAGGGAAGCTAATTTAAAAATGAACCCAAAGAAATGTTTGTTGTTGCAAAAAGAAGTTCCCTTTCTGGGACACATTGTTAGTGAAAATGGGATAGCCACTGATCCCTCAAAGATTGACTCAGTCAACAATTGACCCATTCCTAGAAATGTTAAGGCCCTTTCACAATTGGCGCACTAGCACTTTACAACACTTTGCGATCGGAAAATTTTAGATTCGCACGAGCTCTCGCATACGTTGCACGATGTTTCGCATTCGTTGCATGCGTTTTAGTGGTCGCATCAAGTCTCCTCAAAATAGTCGACATGCACACTATTCAGACGCGACCAAATGCGATCCACATTTATTGCAATTCAACGCACTAATATTAGTACGAGCGTCTTACAACGTTTTGTGTACTCGCAAGAGTGATGCACGATTTTTAAAGATCGTAGGATGAATCGCAGCTGTATATGCGTGTATTGTGCGACCATGAGACTGTTTCTCAACGTGTCTCATGTAATCTTGCAACGTTTTACTATGCACGATTTATCAGCGTCAATTTCCCATGCTTTGCCATTAGTATATGTAAACTCTGTATAAGCATCTCTGTTTCAGACCACAGTTGACCATGGATGGTGCTTCACTAATACAAGCTCAAGCGGATTATGAACAGGGCTCGGCTGCTACGGCAGGTCCTGGGCCTCCTCCTCCTGGGGCTTCTTTCTACGGTTTACCTTGGCTTTGCGTGCTGCTTTTGTCATCTTTTTGAGTGCCATCTCTTGCATTCGACTGAGGAGGGTCGGGAACGGGTAGTATATATATATATATATATATATATATATATATATATATATATATATATATATATATATATATATATATATATATATATATATATATATATATATATATATATATATATATATATATATATATATATATATATATATATATATATATATATATATATTCCCCTTCTCACTCGCACGATCATTCGTACCATGAAACGCATGATTGCACGAGCACCTTACGTCCAATGATTTCTCGCTTGATCCTTTCGCATAAACTTACAACACTCGCTTTTATTGTACAACAGTCACATATAGACGCAAGATATATCGTAAGATTTAATACACAGCGGTCGCTTTAGAACGTGAGAATTTCGTACGAATACTTTTTTCATATGCGGTTATTTCAGCAACAGTTTACGATCCAACTTAAAGTTTTTCGGTCGCACGAATATTTTGTCGCTTCTGCTCGTGTGCCAATTGTGAAAGGCCCTTTAAGGAAGTTCGAAGCTTCTTATGTCTTTGTTCGTACTACAGGAAGTTTATATACAAATTCTCAGATGTGGCTAGACCATTACATAAACTTACAGAAGCAAATAGGAATTTTATATGGGATAATGATTGCAATGTAGCATTTGACAAGCTACGGCGAGCATTTACTAGTTCTCCCATTCTTTCCTATCCTAATAAAGAAGGCTTATTCATTTTAGATACTGATGCCTCTAACATAGGTTTGGGAGCCGTTCTTTCCCAAGAATAAGGGGGAGTAGAAAAAGTCATAAGTTATTATAGCAAAAAAATCAGTGCTGCTGAACGTCGTTATTGTGTGACTAGAAGGGAGTTACTAGCTATTGTAAACTCAATAGAGCACTTTCACCACTATTTATATGGGAAGACATTCAAAGTAAGAACAGATCATGGGTCCCTAACTTGGTTGTAAAATTTCAAAAATCCAGAGGGTCAAATAGCACGTTGGTTTGAATTTTTGTCTTCGTACAATTTCAAAATTGAATACCGGGCAGGTTGCACTCATAATAATGCAGAGGCTTTGTCCAGCAGACCTTGTCTCATGGGAGATTTAGATTGTAAGCATTGTAGTAAAGCAGAAGACAAATTTTCATTAGACCAACACTTGCAAAATGAACCTCTCGTTGAAAACCAGAGCCAAGTAAAGAGGGAAATAATTTCTGAAATTAAACAAAGTGATCTAACTTCTAGTCCCAACATAAATAGTTTAGTACCTGAAAACTGTGCTGTTACTACAAGGTCTCAGGGAAACTCCCCAAACACTGGGATAAACCCTACAAGACAAGAAGAAACTAAAATACTTCTGGAAAATGACAAACCAGAAAATAGTATTATGGCTTTACAAAGTAAAAACTCAGATCATCTTCTCATGAGGCCACGGGGGTAAGCCTTTGTGAAATGGTATTTGGGCGATCAGTCACACTCCCAGTAGATCTAGATCTAGTACGCGGCAGAGAAGACCCTGAAAAATATGAATCAAATTTAAGTTCTTAATATGCCCAAAATCTATCAGAAAAGCTAAATAAAATACATGATTTTGCCCGAAATAAATTGAGCATATCTTTTGATAATATGTTACGGGATTACAATACAAAAATTCACCAAAATCTCTATAACCCAGGAGATGCTGTAGGGGTCTTTTTCCCAAATCAAAATATGGGACTCCACAAAAAGTTATCCCTTAAATGGAAGGGACCCTACATTATTTTACAGAGAATATATGATGTTCTGTACAGAAAAGGGAAACATGCAAAACTTAAGGGGGATATAATCCACCATGATAAATTAAAACCATATCTGGGATCAAATAAGCCCACGTGGTTCAAATCTCATGCAAAAAATCCCTCTGTAAAATAATTTATGGGATATTTGTATAATACAAATAGATACTTCCCATGCTAAAAATTTCTTACTGATAAAGCCATCCATGGATGAATCAAGGACCATGAACCATAGAAGAAGACAAGCCAAAGCAGACGGACATAGCCTCTTGTGGATGGACTGTTAAAATATTCTGAAATAGACAATGCAGAGAAGTTTCTTTGTGAATTGAAGGAAGTGATATGGACATAATACTGTTTAACCTATTAATTTTGTGAATGTTGTTTATATGTTTTCATACATGGATAACTTATTTGTTTGATCATACCTTTGTTAATTAATTAATTTTGGGAGCTAATGAACCTTGTATACTATTTTATTATTACTTTTTAATATTTATATTGAATAAGTCTTTGGGAAAAAATTAGTGGGAGGTAAAATAACTCTCCCATAACTATATCTGATCATAATATAATTGTATTGCAAAGAACTCACAACATTTTGGGATAAGATAAATAATTTTATGCCTTTGTAAATTTATATTTATTATTCCCTAGAACATAATTCTCCCATCTAAGGGTATTTTATTCCCATTCTGGGAGAGGAATAATATTTCTGCGGGAGTAAGAAATAGGAATAAACATTCAAAGAGATTGTGCAAATTAAATACAACAAGCAATAATAAATTTTTGTACACTTTAATCCTGACTCATAGTTCTTTTGTCCAATATACAGAATTGGGAGACCCACAAGTTGTCTCAAGGGAGAAAACCCCTGAACGGCAACACTTTTAAATTGTTAGTTATACAACACATGTGCAATATTCACTTTTTGTTTAACTATTGATGTCAAGAAGCAATTTAACTTTTGGGGCACTTTAAGTCTTTAAAACCTAGCTGCTGATATTATCTAATAATAAAGCATATGGGCTATTTTGATTAGTACATTATGAAAAAAATGAATGCATTGACAAACTTTTTGAAAATGTAGACAGGATGTTCATTTTGATCTGCTAATCATATTATGCATGCATGCCTTCTATTTTCTTTGGTACAACGAAATTTTCATGGTCAGTACAAGCTAGCAAACCAGTTTAATTAATGTTTTGTAAACATAGCCAGGAGAAAGGGACTGGTAATTTGGAGCATTTCCCCAAACAATACATTGTTTAAATTGTTACAAACCCAAAGGCGTAGTGTTTTGATGACACTTTAGATATTCAAACGGTGTCAATTATCAGTTTACACTGTAAATTAATTAGTGTATCTCATATGTGATTTTTTAAAAGACCTTTTAAAACTATTTTATATAATTCTTTGAAATCAATTCTTATCTGAAATAAGTTTGAAAACTTACATAAAAGGTAAGTGTACTTTTAACAGAATAAATATAGATACAGGAATTTTATTAAAATACATGTAGGTAAAATTTTAATTGAATTTTATCATTTGCAAAATAATGAAAATAAATCAATAACAAGAGGCCCTAGGGCCTTATAGGTCACCTGAGTATCATGTAACAACTTTCCAGCGATTGTATTTGGTTCGTGTTTTAATCCAAAAGCCATGAAATTCACGAATTTTGAAAGAGGCACCATTGCTTATCAAAGGGCAGATTTCAAAGCATTAATTTATTTTTAGTCAAAGTACCCCCATGGTACCCCTGACCCAGTGGCCCTGAATTTATCGATTTTGAAAGAGGCCCCTCTCTTCATTATAAGGCCAGCATTTTTTTTTTTATCTTTAGGTTTAGTTATGAACATAAGAATAAAAAAGTCCCGAAGGAGAAGGAAATTAAAAAAAAAATTGATAAATCAAATATAACAATTTGTACATTCTTTTTTTTATGCTATTCTAATAGGCTCCTTACCCCTGGACACATAATGCTTACAAATAGGAAAGTAGAACATTTAACTGCTTATTTCATCATCCGCCAGTTTGGGCCAGTTATATAAATTTTGTGATGTTGGTCAAAATATATTTTAAAAATCCATTCTTTAAAAGTCTTTCAATATATCTTCATTTTTTTAATATGTGTTAGGTGAATGTGTAGACATTGTTCTAAAATTTACTTGATGCCTAAAATTATAATTCCTATCATAAAACAGACAGGGAGTATTGGGGAGTAGGGTGAACATTTTTTCAATTAAGTGTAAAATAATTTCTCTGGCTGATACAAATGATACTACATGCCTGTATATATTTGTATATTCTTGCCTTTTAATAGTTAATTTTTTTTTTATTTCTTCAGGTTATTGTTCATTTCTTCCTCAAATGGACTTAACTTCTCCCATAGTTTTATTCATTACATCTGATGCATAAGCAACCCTTATCTGAAGAATGATGCTTAGACTGTAAGCTATAACAGAGACCTAAACAATGTCGCTGGCAATATGCAATAGCTAACACGTACGGGCAGTTTAAAACCTGGGGGAGGAAAATAATTTACAGACAGATATAGATACTTTTGAAATGAATACATAATTATCTCACCAGCAAGTCATTGTGCAACAAAGTCGTCAGCATTTTATTTGTCCTTTGAACGGGTGAAACGTTTTGAATGGCACTCGTATCGATCAATTTTACACTAAACCAAGCTAGCTTTATTTACCCGCAGTTTCATCTTAAAACCGGAAGTGCGAGTTCGTAAATTTGAAATCTCGATCCCGACTCATATTTGACCATCGAGGGAAAAAATGTTTTATTCTTTTTCTGAAAATTCAAAACCTTGAGCGGAGGATTTGTACAACTGAAAATAAAATAAATCCTGGCCTTAAATATGTAATTAGATCATTAGCATATTAACCAGGAGCAAAGGATAAGATGTTCAAAGAATTCATGCAATTCACTATATAATCATTAGAGCCCCACCCTAAAACAAGAACCCCTGACCCTGGGGCCATAAAATTCACAATTTTGGTAGAGGCACTCTTGCTCATCATAACTATGTACTTAGTTAGGCCTAGAAAAAAAATATGTTTGTTTCCGCTTTCAGGCTGAAAAAATATAGGGTAAGTAGGTAGGCAATTTTTTTTTTTTTTACTTCTTTAATCAAAACGTGTATAGAAGTAACATTAATGACAAAAGAAATGGTGTTTTCAAGCATTTCTATGACTTAAACTTACAATAGAAAGGTGACTCAAACTTCTTTATGTCTTGAAAAGCTTGCAAAGTTGGAGACTATAATTCCCTGGGTGAAATCTTGCACTTCATGGGCAGGGTTTCAGATTGAAATGAGTAACTATAGGACATATGGCATACGAGTATTTACCAGAAAAGTTAAAGGCCATTCTGTTCTAAACATCCTAAAACTATAGGACCATTAGAAGTGTCGGGTCCATTGGACATTTATCATTTTAACCAGTGTTAACAATAAATTATAAAACATTCTATCTAGCTAAGTGATAGTTGAAAATATACAATTCTTTTCAGAATTTTTTCATAGTATACTCAAATAAATTCAGGTAAATAACTTAAGAAGTAAAATATACTGTGTAACTCAATCGTTTTCATTTCATTTTTTTTAAACATTTAAAAGTCATCTTTTCACTGGACTCTCATCGCATGAAAGTCAAGGGAAATTTTAAAAAAATAAGAATCGATTATCATTAATAATCGGCTGGGCTTAATTAATTATAATTGAAATTTTTTATCAGAAATGAAATAAATATAGAAAAGTTAAACTTACTTACATTTGTGTCAGACTTTTACAAAAAAAATCATTTAATTACTTAAAATAATCAAAAGTATATAAAAGTTTTCCTTTTAATAAAATGGAAAATAATAGTTTGTTTACTTTAAACAAAATCAATATATTGAAACAGAAGGGGGATTTATTTTTTTTTAATTCCATTCAATGGGTATTTTACTGATATTAGTCCCACCTTTCATTACATGTAGATGTATTTATTTCTTGGGATTACAAGTTTTAAAAGTAGTTTAATATCCAGAAATGAGATTTGTATTTCTGATTACAAGTATAATAACGTTTACAGATTGCCTAGACTAAAAATGTTTTCCTTTGTATAAAAAACCTTGCAATATTGTCCATTTCCTGTTATTAGTCTGACCCCACATTCAATCATGGCGGTAAAAATATCAACATGGCATGGATTCCTTCGATGTTTTACCATAAACATTCATCACTACTTTTTGACTCTTTGCACTTGGATTTTGAAATGAAATTAAAGTATTTTTTGTCAAAATCTTACACCCAATTGTCATTGGCTGATGAAATCTGCAGTTGCATAGAGTAGTAAAAAAATACATGTACTCAGATCTGAACGGGAGAAAACTAGTCTATACGACTTGCCTTTACAAATTACATACAGAAGTTAATCGGCCATTATGTCCGTTCAATGCTAAACCTATAGGCCATTTTGGTAGGTAAATTTTATTTTTTCCTGCCAGTTTTAATTTTTATCGGCAAATGGCCGATGGCCGACGCCAATCTGAAACCCTGCATGGGACAAAAGCATTAAAAAAAATTTAGGGTCGGCACTATAAATTAGGGTCGGTCGGGAAAGCCGAAACAAACATATTTTTTTTCTAGGCCTTAGTTTATTTAATACCCAGGAGCAGATAGGAAAATTTTCAAAGAAATAATGTATTTTCACTATATAATCAATAGAGCCCCACCGTAACACCAGAACCCCTGACCCTGGGGCCATAAAATTCACAATTTTGGTAGAGGCACTCTTGCTCATCATTACTATGTACTTTGTTGGTTTATTTAATACCCAGGAGCAGAGAAGAAGACTTTCAAAGAAATAATGCATTTTCACTACCTACTTATTTAGCCCCGCCCTAGCACTAGAACCCCTGACCCCAGGGCCATGAATTTCACAATTTTGGTAGAGGACTCATTGCTGATTACAATCATGCAAACAGTTTGACTGCTTGATGTCCAGGAGTAAAGAAGAAGATTTTTAAAGATTGCATTAATTTTAGTGGTTTTGGCCCCACCCCTCAGGCCCCAGGGGGGCAGGGATCATGAAATTCACAATTTTTGTTCCCCTTCACCCATAGATGCTTTGTGCCAAATTTGGTTGAAATTGGTTAAGTGGTTGCAGAGAAGAAGCTGAAAATGTTCAAATGTTAACGCACGACGAACGACGACGGACGAAAACAGATAGCAATAGGTCACCTGAGTTTACTCAGGTGACCTAAAAAAAACCCTTAAACAATAATTTCCATCATCCATGTCCATTTTAATTTCTTAAAATAGGTACATATAAAAAAAAGGCTTTTTAATGCAATGTAATGCCAGCATTACACTTGATTTTATTTAGTAATGCATTACCATTACCATTACATGTAATGCTAATTTTTTGGCATTACACGTTAATAGAATTACTTTGAGTTCACGTTATGCATTGCAATGCATTACCATTACAATTAGCATTACCCCAAGTCTGGACTACAATCAGAATCCTTTTAAACAAAATAATTTTGCAAATGAACAAAGACCAGGTAAGTTAATTTACGAGTTTATTGAAGAAGCAGCTGTCATTGATATACTGTATATAAAAAAAGCCCGAATTTTAATTAATCGTGGGGAATGGTTGTGTATTAAGTTGAAAAGTCGTATTACTAAGTTTTTATGCTGTTGATTTTGGTAAAATCTTTTGATTTCAAATTGTCCAAAAGTTCTTTGGAATGTTTTAGTATCCACATCTGATTCACATCACTTCTTGAATATATAGTTGCACAGAACTCTTGAAGTCTTTCCTTCACTACTGTCAATATTTTAGTGAGGAATAACGAAAGAGGCATGGTTAAACATTTACTGGAACCCGCGAAGCATCTTTGTTTGTAAGGATTCTTATGAATTATGTTGTAAAAAATCTATCAAAACATGCAAGTCCACAACAATGTTGCGCGGTAAACAAAACGAACGGCGGACTTATTCCCACAAGCTGTTTTAAAGTATATATTTTTCGACTGATGCATAATAAGAGAGAAGGCATGCACTGTTGCAACCACTATTGAAATAACGACCACTATTGATATAATTATATCAATAGTGGTTGCGAGTGCATTTCAATAACACACATAGATATAAACCTCTATTGAAATACCACCACTTTTGAAATAATTACTTCAATGGTGGGTGAGAGTGCATTTCAATATTATAACCATAGGTTTAAACAACTATTAAAATACGAGCACTATTGAAATAATTATCTAATAGTGGGGAAGAGTGCTTTTCAATATGATTACCATAGGGTTCAACCGCTATTAAAATACGACCAATATTAAAAGAAAAGTTTCACCGCGTAAGTTTTAATTTTTTATCCAAAATTTCACAAAAATTATATTTGGGTTGAAAAATATATAGATTAATAATTAAAGTGTATAAATTAATAAGAATTACTGAGGCAAAATTTTGAACATCACAGAAGGTTTACAATTTCTTTATATTCTAGAAATTTATTATTTGCATAATAAATCAATAAAATCAGACCAAAATATATATACCAATCCAGGCATCCATATTTTGTTTGTATCTTCTGTCCTAAAATGAAGATTTAGATAGTTATTGAAATTATAATTTCAAAAGTGATTTAAATAATTATTTTGATAGCTGCTGATAATACTTGAAAACTAAAACCATAATTTAATCCACATTGAAATTTTAATTTCAAAAGTGAACATTATTTCAATAGTGGTTGCAACTTATGTTTGTTATTGAAATGAATCTCACCCACTATTGAAATAATCATTTCAATAGTGGTCGTATTTCAATAGTGATTATTACCTATGTTTGTTATTGAAATACGCTTTCAACCACTATTGATATAATTATTTCAATAGTGGTTGTATTTCAATAGTGGTTACTAACTATGTTTGCTATTGAAATGCACTCTCAACCACTATTGATATAATTATTTCAATAGTGGTCGTATTTCAATAGTGGTTACTAACTATGTTTATTATTGAAATACACTCTCAACCACTATTGATATAATTATTTCAATAGTGGTCGTATTTCAATAGTGGTTACTCACTATGTTTGCTATTGAAATGCACTCTCAACCACTATTGATATAATTATATCAATAGTGGTCGTTATTTCAATAGTGGTTGCAACAATGCACTCTCTTATGTTATGTATCAGTTGAAAATAATATATTTATATCAAAATCTTCTAAACAACCACCGTGAGCCCTATTTTTACATGTACTCAAGCAGGCACAAAAATACTTTTAATCTTTTTAAGATGGTTTTATAAAAAAAATTAAAATTATATATACGACAATATTTTAGATTTACTCACGTGATTCTGTATGGTTTGTTTTTGAAACATTATATGAAAGTGTTTATGTTAAATGAAGAATGTCTTAAAATATTTCATAGGTGTTTTTCGAAAATATTTTAAACATCATGCCGGATTGATTTCATGGGTTTTTAAAATGCTTTAAAACAGATTAACGATATCTTTCATCAAATGTTCTAAAGTTATTTTCTTTCTTTAGTGAAACATTACTTAACTTTCTAATTAAATGATTAAAAAAGATTATTTTGGATTATTTCAAAAGTGCTTTTCATACGTTTCCTCTTCATGCAAATTTTCCAGGAATGAATCACAATAGCATGGATTCGTCCAACTTCTTTTTACCATCTTAAGATTAATACATAGTATAAGGCATTTTAAACCTTTTTTTTCCTTTCGCAGGAAAATATTGTAGGCGAGGAATTCACTGCAAACAAATAATACCACTGTATGCAGAAAACTTAGACCATAGTAACTAGAATACATTATCTCAGCGATGTAATTTTACATTATTCCCAAAAGTTGATATTTCTTTTATAGCTTTTAGATTCCACACATACCCTATCTTTATTATTGTAAACCCTTTTTTAAGAAAAAGTTTAATACATTCCTATTTTCATGTATGAACATACTCGCGTACGTACAATTTTATGAGAGAGAAAGATAGTGAAAGAGAGACAGACAGTCAGTCAGACAGACATTTATACACAAAATAAAAAAAAAACTTTTCTTAAGTAATATTTGACTAAAATGTTACATTCAAGATATAAAGAGTTTCTGGTGATTTCTTGTTCTGTGGGTAAAATTTTCCTTGATAAAATCTTATCACTGCGCAGTCAATGAAATATGAAAATATCGTTACTAGTTTCACAGATAGCTGGGGAGGGGGGGGGGGGGGT